>JAPZDZ010085440.1:0-19726 GCA_029783805.1 Acanthurus tennentii
ATCTCATTATTAACTTTACTGTTATTTACTTTGATAGCCAATCCTAAATTATTAACCCAACATAGTTGGAGCCCCATGTGACCCAACAATAATTATTATAATTATTATTATTATTAGCAGTATTATAAGCAGTATCAGTACTAGTATTATTAATAGTATCATTATTATAAAACACTTACATATAGCTTACATCTAGTTAAACGTATAGTTTTATTTTTAGGTTTTGGTTTTGCTCTCTTTCCCCTTTCTATCCAAAAGTGTTTCACTGTATGTATCTTGGTCCCTTTGGCAAATCACTGGCTTATGCTATGAATTAAGTGTATTATTAAATGCGTTGCCAGTAAACCATTTGTTAAATGGTCTTATATTTCCAGGTACCCACAGATATCTTCAAATCTCTTTACCACCATTGGGATAAATCTCTAAATTTGATAGATTTATATGATCATTATAAACACTGATATGAAGTGTTGATACAGACCGTATACATGCAGCTCTCCACCACTGCAGGTTCAGGGACCAGACCAGGAAAACCACGGCGGACGTATCGCTGGAGGACGTCAATGTCAGACCTGTCTTTCTGATAGTCTCTTTGGTCAGGGTCTGTTTTGCTGCCCATGTGGTAGCATATCTGCAAACAGAAAGATATGATCAATATTAGAAGATAGAATATTAGAATAATTGAATAGAATATTAAATATTAAAATTATTATATAGAACATTTTTCTCAGTGAAACGCTAAATGCTTAACAACCCTGATACCTAAATGGAATAATAGCAGTGGTAGATCAACTCCTTTTACAGTATACCATCAAACCAATCATCACTCAATGCCCCCCATATATGTGTGTCATGTCAGAGAAACTGTGTTAAGTTATATTTAGTTTTGTCTTATCTCTGCGTTGTCTCATGACTTCCTGTTTTATTTTGAAATCTAACTCTCCTTTCGTTTCAGATAACGTGCCCCTTCCCCTTGTGTGTTTCCTGCTGGTCTGATTGTCTGCCCTGCCCTGATTGCCTCCACCTGTTTCCCTTAACCTTGTGTGTGTATATATAGTTTGTGTTTCCTTTTGTCCTGTGCTAGTACATCTTGTTTGTCAAACCAAGAGTACCTACACCAATCCAAGCAGCACATTTTCAAGTTGGGTCAGGTTTTGATTTCTTCGTTACTTAGTCTTGCCTTAAGTTTATTTGATACTTTGCCACGTAATAGTTTTCCTCAATAAGAGTGATTTTTAATTTGATACTTTTGTTATCTATTAGGATTCCTCTGTACGAGAGTTTTTGTGTTGATACTTTGTCATTAAAATTGTTTATTTTGAAATTTGAACTGTGTCGAGTTGTGCATTTGGGTTCACAACCTAGTTCAGTCGTGACAATGTAGGGTAGTAATGGGGCCGTTAAGTCTGACATCACAGTGGCGAATATTCCATTTCCAGGTCCAAACGCTTCCTCTGATCACAACCTTGTATATACTGTTAATGGTTACAGTTGATAAACAACAATTGCAGAGCCTGCCAACCTCTTAACAGTCACGTTTTCTTTTAGTAAGACATCATTAAAAAAAAAAAAAAAAAAATCAGAAATAAACATGTGCCAGTCAGGTTTTTGAGGGTTAGGTTAGTAAAGATAGAGTAGCTGAGATTATGATGTGCTACTCCACGGCTAGCTACAGAGGTATTGTCAATAGGCTAATAAACTCAGAGCTAGAATTGTTTCTTAGATGTGTTAGGGACTGTAAAATAACAATAACATCATTATTTAAATGCTTTGTGGTAAAGAAAAAACAGTATTTATATAGGCAAGTCCAGGAACCACTGGAGTATATCACTTTCATTGCTCAAACTGCCTTTGTCATTTGTAAGAATGTGTATTATGGATTTGTTAGGACCTTAACATAACTGTTTTCATAACTGATTATACCGCGATGCTTGAGGTAAGATGTTTGTGCTTATTTTCCTGTGCAGTGATTACATTTATCATATGTACCATGGTGCTTTGTTTAAGAGACAGTATGTGGACGCTGGATATTCACACACACTTCAAATCTTATTCATACAAAAAGCCAAGAGTTACTTACAGGGTGTACCTGACTGGACTCAATTTATAACTGTGGTTATATGTCTTATGTCTGTGGTATCAGCTGCACTCTAAGTGGGGCAAAACATAAACTTGTGGCTAAGCAGGTCCTCTGAGTTTAGATTAGACACTCCTCAATTGGGCCATGAGGTTTCTAAGGTTTTTACTGCTATCAAATGAGTTTTGGTTGTCATATCAATTTGTCTCAGCTGTAGTTAGCTTGATTTACATAGTAGATTAACATTCACTGTGCACAAAAGCATGGTCTTTTATTCTGTGTTTAAATGCCTTATTTGTTTTAGCTCACAGTCTAAAATTTCAGTTCGACACTATGATTGATGTTGCAGTAGCTGGCATAGATTTATCAGTGCAAGAGCTTAATGCTAGGTTCAGAGCATCAGGCGTTAACGAAAACTTTTCTCTCTCTCATCACAAGTATAGAGGTAAAATGACAGCGGAAGATTTTTTATTTAGATCAGTTAAGACAACACAGGACACAGCACTGGGGAACATTGACCAGGCAGGAGCTGCTTAGGAATTGGACCCAGTAATAGAATCGCTATGTCACAACTTAACAGAGGACAGAGGACACAGTCTTTTCTCCTTGCTCCTCTCCTTAGCCCCTTAAGCACCTGCAGAAGGATCAACCAGAAGTAAACAAGTTAAGTCAGCACAAGCAGGCAGGACACAAGGTCCTTACGAGCAATAGGAGCAATAGGAATCACATATCAAAGTAAGCAGCGAGCTGCTAACTTAAGCAATAAAGGAGTAAGCTGCACAGCGCTACTGACAAGGCTACTGACACTACTAGTATTTCACAGTATAGATAATAGGAAAATATTGCAGTAACCAGCTTTTTAAAACGATACCATACCACCTTTTATTGAAACTAATACGTGCTGAATAATAGTTTAATAAGAGACAGTTTTAATAAGAGCCACTTTTCCCCTGTAAGACAGTGAAGCTGTTTGTGTATGTGTGTGTCTGCGCGTTGTTTAGTGCTCATTCCCTGCGAGCTATGGGCATATGTGCATGAGTGCTGTTGGGAGCTCTGCTGTAACTCTCACCAGGCATAGTAGGTATGTCTAACTTTTGCTTGCTTTCATGGTGAGAAACAGAACAAGAGCCATGGCTGCTAACATTTCAGGTGCTAGTCTTGCTGACTGTCCATGGCTTATTGTCAAAGTGGACACACAGAACAAAATATATAATTATTTCCCTCACATCGCCGACAGTCAGAGTAACCCCACAAACACCACAAAGTAAAAGATGTTTTAAAGCCTTGCAGACTAAGGGAGCTAACACATATAACTTAGCAAAGCATCTTGTTGACAATGCTGACTTGTTGGAACTCAAAGTGTGGCAGATTGGTTAGCGAATAAATCACATAATTACATGCCCTCATTTTGAGCAGTGTTGTATGCAAAAGTCATAAAAGTAAAGACATTATGTTAAAATATATATTTTTTAAAGTAATAGTAACCTAAATAAAATAATACTTGAGTAAAAGTCTTATATTGTCTTATGTTAAATATAATCAAGTTTCAAAAGTAATTAAAATTGATGACTAAATGCCAGATTTCCATTAAAAGTCAATTTCTACAATAATAATGTTAACAAATGATGATAAACAACTCAAATGTAGTGTACCTATCCTCTGTTGTCCCTTTCTTAAAGGCTTTTATTTCTGTCATTGTCAAGATTGATCATTTCATTACTTTTTCTTGTGTTTTAGGTTATTGCCATGGCATCGTTTCAGTATTGTATCGAGATGCTTTTGGTGGGTATGGTATCAAAGTCAAAATTTCAGTATTGTGACAATACTTGATTCTACCTGTAACACACACATTCACACACCAATTGAGAGGGATGTCTCAAGCTGTGCCAACCATTAGGGGCATATGCTCACATCTATGGAATAGCCAACAGGAGCAATTTGGGGTTCAGTGTCTTACCCAAGGACACTTTGACATGTAGACTAGTGGAGCCCCAGATAGAACCACTGACCCTCTAATAAACAGACAAACCACTTCTCCTCCTGAGCTACCACTGTCCCTAGTGTGAGCTTTATTCAATTCCACCCTTTTATTATATTTGACCTCTGCTTTTTCTTATCAGTAGCCTTGATGCATTTCATTGATAATAACCTTTATATGCAATTTGCAACCAAAACTATTCTGTTGTTGTCCTTTGGGAAAAAAAGTCATTGTTGTTTAGAGATAGTTTTCATATTTATTAATTACTTTTTCTATATACGAATTCTAACACCAGCTGAGTCAAACAGTCCTAAAGGGTGCATATGTACTTGAGGCTGACTCATGCATACAAACATTTCAGAGATGGGAAACTGGCAATGCAGATGGTGAGGTAGTGAACTGAAATGGAATTATTCGATGATTCCTCTAAGACATTTTATTTCATTCTTTATCAAATGTTAATCATGGATCCATGCTATCATACACATTCAAATTGCGTTACTTGCACTTGTGCTTGCACTTTTAGTAAGTCACGACTATACCACAAGCACCTTTCAATTTAAAACTGATGAAATAACCATCATCACTTGTAGAAATCCAAGCTAAAATCAAATATCACTACAAAATTGTAAAACAGAACATCAATCATTTTTATTAATATCTTCCAATGCTGTTCATATATCATAAATTATGGTTTTAGGGTATGTCTGTAAAATCACTGCAGTGAACACCACTGTGCTGTCACTGGAGACACACTAGTGCATATGTGTCAAACTCAAGGCCCGCGGGCCACATCCGGCCCGGCGTACAATTATATCCAGCCCGCGAGATCATTTTATATAGATCTGTTCATAGACATATGGACCTGTTATTAGTGTTATTAATGGCCCTGCGATATGAAGCGCTGATAACACACAAACTACAGATCCCATAATGCAGCGCAACAGCTGCCTTGCCAAACGATAGGCTACCCGGGAACATCTCCGTTAATCAAGTCGAGCGTTTTTTTTCAACAGGGCCCACACAGTTTATTTGCTCTATTCCTGAAGCAATGCCACAGCTCCGTCTACATGCACCTCGAACCTTGTGCATGTTTGGTAGCACATATGTGTGTGAGAAGCTGTTCTCCATGATGAAGATTAGCAAAACAGCACACAGGAGTCGTCTCACTGATGAACACTTGCAGTGCATCCTGAGAATCTCCACAACACAGAACCTTACACCAAACCTAAACGGACTTGTTGCCAAGAAAAGATGCCAAGCATCAAGCCCTGACAAAATGGCATTTTGATTTGTTGTTATTTTAATGTTAACTTATTAGCACATTTTAAAATTATTTTTGTCAGGGTTTTTTTGCAGCATGTTCATATTTCTAACTTGTATAATTTTGACAGGAGATTTTTATGGAGAGCAAAATATTTTAAGTTAATTGAAGTTTAAGTTTATTTATTCTGGAATAATATTCCTGACTGTTTTTATTCATATTTATGTTAAAAAAACCTTTAGTTTTAGTGTGTTCAATAAATGTTTATCCTTTTCGGCCCTCGACCGAAAGTGTGCTTTGAGTTTTGGCCCCCTGTGCAATTGAGTTTGACACCCCTGCTCTAGTGGTTTTACACA
Organism: Acanthurus tennentii; assembly: GCA_029783805.1. Lineage (NCBI taxonomy): Eukaryota > Metazoa > Chordata > Actinopteri > Acanthuriformes > Acanthuridae > Acanthurus > Acanthurus tennentii. The sequence goes on from JAPZDZ010085440.1 coordinate 5,676, forward strand.
CACACTCTGGCCTTCTCTGTCACCTCATTGTGCACATCTTCATCACATACATTCCAACATGGATTGTTTATATAAGCCAGTGACAGCTCTCACACAATCATTACACTCCATATCCTCATTATCAGCCCTAATGCAGGCCAAGTTCACTGTAACAAAACCACATATATAAAAAAAGTGTTAACATATCACTCATTGCATTAATTTACATGGTCATTCTGGCAAAGTATAAAGCATTCAGTCTGATTGCTATAAACATATGAATACTCCGGTGACTCTTGTGCGTAATGCTGCGTGATGCATGCGCTGGCACTGCTAGAAGACTACAAAAATGGAGGGATTAGGGGGGACTTGATTTACATTATACAGTCACAAGTTAACATTATGGGCTCTAATTCAGTGGCGCAGCACAGGGTGGCGGAGTCTGGCTCACCCTGTGCAGTGGTCATTTCGTGCACCGAGGGGGAGGTGTCCACAAATTCAGCTTGGCGCATTGACAATTTTGTGACAAAACAGTGCGCCAAAAGTGCGCTGAAAGCTCGCCAGCTCCAACCTGGTCTATTCTCGACGCAAGGCCGGCGCGCCGGGCGTAATGGTAATTTGGCTGACCGGCATGCAGTGCGCACACCTCACCAAAAACTCACAAGCAGGTTTCCAGAGTGTCAGGCACATTACAATACAATAAACAATCACAGCAACCGCTATTTAATGTAACCGTCTGAACCAGCATATACATTTGTATCTGTATTAATTGTCCCATCATATCTGATGTCAGATCAAAGAGGTTTGTCATGCCTAATGGAAACCTAATCTGACGGCAGCTGGAAGTGATGCAATGTCCTCTGCTGAGCTCATCCTGAGGCTAGGGTTACACCTTTGATTTGTGAAAAAACGGGACACTCGAACAAATGTTTGGGGCGGAGGGCTCGGCCACTATTACCAGTTCAGAGTGTTGCCTAGTCAGGATTGTAACTAGAGTTGCCACCCGTCCTGTTTTTCCCAGAATTGTTCTCTTTTTTTCACCAGCTGTCCCGGGAAAATAAAAATCTCTCCCATGACACAATTTGTCCCGTTTTTGGGGGGAAATACAAAAACCTCAATTGATTTCCTTTGTTTTGTAGTATAGAAAAGTCCCCTGTGCTTCTGAGGCTATTTAAAATTGTCTCCGTTTTCTTCCCATCTATACGTCCATCACACGCGCGCCCGATCGCTCAAAGCGGCTCTCGGGAGGGAAACTTGGCCGAAGTCCACGCTGAGGTCTTCTTTTCACCATTTGAAATGGGAGGAGAGACGACTGATGAGGAAGGAGATGGAACAAATACATGCAAGCCACCAGCATGAAAAAAAAAGATATGCTAATTACAATCTTGACTGGGCGACACTCTGGCCTGGTATTAGTGGCCGAGCCCTCCGCCCCAAACATTTGCTTGAGTCTCTTGTTTTTTCATAAATCAAAGGTGGCAACCCCAATTGTAACTAGTACCAACTAGTAACTAAGTCTCCTTACATCATTGAACTGTTTGATTCTCACAATATCTGGCCAAACTTGATTGACGATATTAGTAACTTCCTCCCAGGCTGTTTTTGTATCATCAACTCGTGGAGGTCTGTTTCCATTACCATATATTCTGGTACTGCGAGCTTGGACCTCCCAGACCAGCACATCAGTTTCCTCCTGGGAGAAGTTTGGCCGCCTGGAGCTGCTGTTGCTGCTATTTTCCTCCGTGGTGGTGGCGAGGTGAAATCGGCACCACCTCACCCGCAGCACATTTAAAGGAAATGAGAGGCGTTCATTTGATTGGTGAAGATTACATTCAGCTGTGTTAAACCTGTGTTAAACCCACTCACCCCTTTTCTCCTCCCCCTTTGCCACTTGCGCTGGTGGGAGGGATGGATGTGTGGAAGTGCTGCGCCGGACTGCGCCGATCACGAAAATTGCAAAAGGCGCTGGCCGCGCCTGGTCTACGAAATTAGAGCCCTAAGTGTCTAATAGTCCAATGAAGTTCATTTGGTCTTCTAATATTAATATGTATAAGTTTTTTTTATATCAGACCAGTACTGGTCTAGCAATCAATAACTAATGATCTCTGAAAAAGGACTCTCATCTGCGATTGCTGTAATCCTGTAAAAACGCTGACCAATCACTGTCCCCCTGCTCCTACTCTGCCCTACCGTACACCAGTCTGCATTTAGTGCACTTCGCCACCGCTGCTGGAAATATGTTTATGTAGAATAGAAGGGAAAAGCAAACATCATAACTACCACAGTTACTTGTTACAGCCTTAACTCTGTAATGACATATTTGCAAAACTTTTTTGCTCATCAGCCACTGTTACTAGTGGTTTTCCAAAGTTACTAGCCACTCAGCATTTTCATTAGCCACAATTTTGTTGGTTGGGAATAGCATTTTATATCAGGGGTTTTTAAATAAAATGAAGGCAATGGGGAAGGATCAGTTGTAAAAGTGAAATGCATAAAACTTTACTAGTAAACCAGTAAAGCCAATTGATCACATGTACCTTCTGTGACTAGCCTTATTAGTTGGGATGAGAAATAACACACTAGTCTTAAGAGCAAGTTTTTGGTCTCAACCCTCCCTTCTGGCAATGAGATGTGCTAAGGGTGTTTGTCCATTTGCACTTAAAATTCAGACAACAGTCAAAATGCTGGTGACATTTAAGAAGAAATTTTAGCCTATCTCAAAATTCAGATGTGGCTCAAACACTGGCTTTTAAGTCATGCCAATCTCCTGTCTCTTCTTCTTTGTCATTCACTTCACAGGTTGCAGTATTTTTGCAATTGAGCAGTCTACTGTTGTTTTTTGACTTGACTGCTGTAAATAAAACGTTCAAAATACAGAACAATGAAACAATTGATGAAATTCCGAAAAAAAAAAAAAAATCAAATAGCATTGTAATGATATCATGCATATGGCGAATAATTATGGCTAAATTTGATCTTACATTTGGCAGATTAAACAATGTTAAGCATACAGCAGTATTTACAGGTAAAGTGACATGTTAAAGAAACAGATTCACTGTCATCACAGATCAATCTTTTGACAAATCAAAACAGATGATATGAAGCATCTAAAGAATGTCTCTGTCACATTCGGTAGCATTTGAACGAAGATTTAAGGAGACTGAGATGTTAATTAATTATGGACATTTTGCAAAATACAGGGTGATGAACTTCTGAATTGACCACAGGTTGCACTGAGGCAAAGTTTTGTCATAGATCAGTGCATGTGTTGAAGAAATTTTAGAGCTATTGGACATGCTGGGGATTTTTATTGATTTTTTGAAATTTGTAGTGGGAAATGTCTAGACATTTAGATTTTTTTGTAAAATAATAATCATTACTAAATTTAATTCATCTGAGTCACGCCTCAAGATTGTGCAAAACCAATTTGGTTCAAATTAAAGAGATTGTTTATGAGATATAAACTTTCCCTTTTGTGGTACCCCCTTTATGTGGAGTGCAAAGTACTTTATTTGCTATGTTCAAATAACACACATCAACATTTATATTAAGTTTTGTGTTAATGTACATTTTAGCAAAGGTTAATCAGCATCTAAATTATTCACACTTGCTTCAGTCTATTATCAAAATCCATAGCTTCATACACTGAGGTCAAAAGATTATTCTCAAAAAGTTTTGTGCAAATTCATCAAAATCTCTTGGAGTTGTTATGAAAAAACAGATTTGGACAACATTCAAATTTCCATGGCCCAAGGGGCCTGGCTAATATGGATAGATTTCTCTTTATTCCCCACAGAATAAAGGAAAAAAAGAGTTTTGTAATAATCCGCATAATAAAGGAGTAATGGTCTTTTAGAGTATCACCTTCTGGTCAAATTAGTTAGATTTTTGTAGCCTGAGTAGTGGGTGAGAATTACAATTTAGCAAATTAAGTTGTTATGTTTTCTGAGATAAATAGAGTTTAAGTGAGTACCACTACTACTTCTACTACTTCTACTACTACTACTACTACTACTACTACTAATAATAATAATAATTAAGTTAGCTGCTTTTAAATGAAGGTTTAAGTTGTTTGGGATACATGCCAGTTGACAATAAAGACGTAAAAGATAAACACTTCTCTCCTAATTACGTCTTTCAATGAACTGTTTAAGACTGTTAAACCAAACAGATTACTAAATCAAAAGTATAATTGTTAAAATGAATGAAAAAAGATGCAGTATTTACAATCGTTAAGTTGGGGCACATTTTTAATAGGAATACTGTTCCTATTTTATGACACTCTTTTGATACAAATGTTTTCTTTACAACTATTTACAATTTAAACTACAGTGTTGAGGGGGGTGAAATGCTCCCAAACCTTGTATGTTTTCCGTCGTGATGATGTTGCCATGAGGCTACAGTTACAAACTGAAAATGTAAAGCCTAAGGCCCTGGCTATCACCGATGCAGGGCATAACAGTTATCAACCAAAAAGTCAGAAGAGTGAATTCAAATGAAAAAATAAATTGTAAAATCCTCCATATTTTATCCACTAGTATCTGTGGGGTCATTAAAAATCAGACATTTCTTTCCTTTAAGTCAATTTGAAGGGTCATGTATCGTAACCTACCTTCATCAAACCTGGGTATTCATTGGACGGTAGGCCATAAATGTTCACTTTGGACTCCTCACACTCAGTCAGCAGGAAGCAGGGAAAGGGCTTCTTCACACTGTAGGAGCCCGGGACCTTCTCTTTCCAGTAGCATACGTTAATCTTCACCACCTGTATTTGTGAAGTGAGGAAAATTATCAGTACCTGACACGTTTCAGGGGAATCACTTAAGTTTTAATAAATGACCATACCATGCAAAAGTTTGACACTCAAATCATCTTAGATTAACATTCAGTGGGTTCTCTAAGCACTAGCTACTGACTAAATGGCTTACAACTTAAACACATCCTCTAAAAAAACAAACAAAACAAAAAGGACAAAATATGTCCTTTAATTTTCAAATGATAAAATGTCTCTACAACTAATCTGTTAAACTGTTAACACATGGCCATTGCAAAAGAAATTCAATGTACTTTCCTCTGATCTGTAACCTTGATGGTATGGATAGGCTCTGTGAATATTCTCATTCGTCCAGGTCAGAGTCATATCTGGGCAATTAAATCGAAAGCAATTGTATATTGCTGTCCTAAAAGGAGACAGCACAGTCCATACCTGATGAGTTAGACTAACTAACCTTGGCTAACTCCTCAGGTATGGACTCTGCTGTCTTTTTACACCTAAAGGAGAAGACACAGTCCTTTGAGGACAGCAATGTACATATTCTAGACAGAGAAGACAGATGGTTCGAGAGAGGAGTGAAAGAAGCCTTTATCGTAAAAATAGAAAAACCTTGCCTCAACAGAGGAGGAGGTTTACGACATCAGCTTTCTCCTATTTAAAATGCTGTCCTTTCTTCCCTACCCAGGAGATTCAACAACTTAACCCCCAAAAACAACAGCTGTGCACAATTGTCCTCATGTGACTCTAACGGCTCTTACAACTGTTGTTAACAGGGTGGGTCCCTATCTGAGTCACACCTTAGACCACTAGGGACTCTTAAGTGGCCTATTTGGGAACACTTTCACAGAGGTTAAAATCCTGGGTTTTGCACCAGATGCCAGACATTGCCTCCTTTGCTTTAAGTTTATCTGTTTTAGCTCTCTGGTGCGTAAGCTTCCCTGTACATTTTGTGCTCCTCGTGTTGCCAGAGTAACCCTGGTTTGTTGTTTTATTCAGGGGTTAGGGTAGGGGTTTTGTGAGTTTTTTTTTTAAATACATCTTTTTGTTGCTTCCTGGACTTCTGTTTGGATCAGCTTTCTTTATTAAAGCTAATTATCTGTTGTGTTGGTTTCTTGCTCTTGGGTTCATTCTTGAAAACCTGACAGAGGTTTTAAGTAAAAAGCTATGGTACTAATGACATCTGGATTGTCATAAATACCAAGGATTAATCTTCTAATTAGCATTAATTTGATGCTCTCAGAAAATTGATTTCAATATGTTTATGTATTTTGAGATTCGTGTTCTAACTGATGGCACAAGAGCAAAAGTAATAAGAACCCCTACAAACTTTGTCCACATCATATTTAATAGAAATGTAAACATCTGTTATCTACATGCTTTGTCAACGGTGTGAAATAAGTGCAATTTCCAGCCTATTGATGGTGCTTTAGAACAGATGAAGGGTTCATTTAATTCCCCAAAAAAATGTTATCTAGAGAATTTTATATGTAGTTATGGAGTGTGGGCTACCTCAGATCTAACTGAGTTTGACAGGAGGATTAACCTCTATGCATGTTTTTGATGGTGGACAAAAAACACAGCACCCACAGGAAACCCACACAAGCTCTAACTTAATGCTAAGGGGCCCTGAACCAAACCTCTAGCCCTTGAGAATTCGAGTTCTGACGTAACTCGCAAGCTACAATGCTGCCCCCACAGGTGCTGGCCATATAAACCTCATATTGGGTAACTTTAAAATTTTTACATACATAATACCATCCTGCTTTCTTTCTTATCATCTTATAATATTGTAATTATAAAATTAGTCTTCAAAGTGGCAAAGTAAGAATTAGGATTTCAAAATGTACACATGGTTGTACAAGTCATGTCAATCTCAAGGTAGCAAAACTTTAGAGCACATTGTTAAGGGGCTTTCATTTCAGTGAACTAAGTGGCCATGCACTTATTTCCACGGACCATAAAAATTCAGACAGAAGTGATTTAGGGGCCCAACAAGTTCAAAGTCTGTGCTTTTCTACTAGTTCATTCAGGCATGGCATCCCCTCAGCCCCTCAACATGCTGCTAGCCTGAATAATGCAATTCCAATATCAACTCCGATTCTCCACTCCAACTCTCTGCTTGTTTTTCCATCACCTTCTCTTTCAGGCAGCGTGGCACACTGCATGATGGAAAAGATGCCGTTCTGACTTAAGGCCCTAAGCCATATGTGTCAAACTCAAGGCCTGCGGGCCACATCCGGCCTGGCGTACAATTATATCCGGCCCGTGAGATCATTTTATATAGATCTGTTCATAGACATATGGACCTGTTATTATTGTTATTAATGGCCCTGCGATATGAAGCGCTGATAACACGCAAAATACAGATCCCATAATGCTGCGCAACAGCGGCCTTGCCAAACGATAGGCTACCCGGGAACATCTCCGTTAATCAAGTCGAGCGTCTTTTTTAAACTTTTCTCTTCGCCATTGTTAGGGACTAGCTTTCACTTTTCAATATAGTTGTATACAGAAACAGACGCGTGACACCTGTACAGATTCAGATGGAGCCGATAGAGCTGCAGTGTAATGGGACACTAAAGGCAAGTAAAGACGCTGCAGGGCCCGCACAGTTTATTTGCTCTATTCCTGAAGCAATGCCACAGCTCCGTCTACATGCGCCTCCAACCTTATGCATGTTTGGTAGCACATATCAGTGTGAGAGGCTGTTCTCCATGATGAAGATTAACAAAACAGCACACAGGAGTCCTCTCACTGATGAACACTTGCAGTGCATCCTGAGAATCTCCACAACACAGAACTTTACACCAAACCTCAACGAACTTGTTGCCAAGAAAAGATGCCAAGCATCAAGCCCGGACAAAATGGCATAAGAGCAAAGAAAATTGAATATTTTGATTTGTTGTGATTTTAACGTTAACTTAAAAGCACGTTTTTAATTATTTTTGTCAGGGTTTTTTTGCAGCATGTTCATATTTCTAACTTGTATAATTTTGACAGGAGATTTTTATGGAGAGCAAAATATTTTAAGTTAATTGAAGTTTAAGTTTATTTATTCTGGAATAATATTCCTGACTGTTTTTATTCATATTTATGTTAAAAAAAACCCTTTAGTTTTAGTGTGTTCAATAAATGTTTATCCTTTTCGGCCCTCGATCGAAAGTGTGCTTTGAGTTTTGGCCCCCTGTGTATTGGATAACTTACAGTCAGGGCTGCAGTAAGGAGTGATGCACAAATACATATCAAGTACTTCTCTAAATATAAAATAAAGTTTGGCTTCCTTTTTGTGATGTTTTTTTACCCGTAAGTAAGTGATATTTTCTTTTAATTTTTTTTTTTTTTTACTCAAATTGAACTCTGCTGTTTAATTAGAATTTTGCAAGCAAATTTCAGTTTCACAGTTAATGACAAAAAGTAAACTGCACCATTCCCCAATTTACCAATTAGGGGGGGAATATTCTCCTATTCTCTTGCGCATTATTCTCTTTTCTGTCTTAAATTAAACTTTAATATGACTGATTGCACAATGAAGATAATTTTAAGTTTGAACTATTTTTAGAACAAAACGAACTTGAAATGTCATTACTATGATGTAGCAAAGTTTGCTAGGATAGATTTGCTTGTTGGCCATGATATTTAGTTTTTGGTAATTACTATGTAGATTATGGAGTAAGCAGCTTTTGATATCCCATATATGTATTTAAATGCCTATTCCTAATGTTACACTTTAATTCATCTCTGCTCTAAGAAGCAGCTGAACGACCACTGTACATGTGGTACTAAGAATTGAATACCTCAAGTGGCAACTGAAAGCCAGTGTGGGCCAAGAGGTGATTGGCCCAGGGCCCAGCAGTGATCACCACACTCTTGGCATGATAAGTCCCAGCAGAGGTCGACACTGTCACAACAGGGCCTGGCTGGATGCCTGTTACTTTCTCGTTGTCTCTTATGATTCCACCAAACTTCCAAAAAAGCTCCTGGAAAAAGAAATGACAGATATGCTTGAACATCTTTATTCCTAATGTTGTGTCATCAAATTGTTAAGGGCCCGGAAGAGACCCTGGCCCTGCATACACTCAGTAAAGAATATCAGCAGTGTGTTTCACAGATACAAAAGACAGAGAAAAAGAAGACTTAAAAATGTGCCAATTTCAGATAATGCAACAAGACATGTCAATTGCAACATATACTAAGGTACAATAGTGACAGGCAAGAGGCTATTACGAGATATTGCATTGAAATGCAAAAAGCAATAATTTATCAATCTCCTACAGATTTATCACTGCAAAATTTCATTTATAACTGACTGCTGCTTAAAAAAAGCTGCTGAACATTCTGTGCAGTCACTTGAAAATGACCCCTCACTGAAATAACAAAGCAGTGTTTTGTGCTTGACCTAACAGCCATGGATGAGTCTGCTCTCCTCTAGTGCTTTTTCTAAGTGCTGACAGAGTCCAGTAATGTAAATTTATTGCTGAGAGATACTTCTGGTGCAAGCTATTACCCCATTAAAACAAAGGGAATGAAATATTTAATTATCCACAGTATTTTTGGTGTTTTTCAGACAGATATTCTTTCTATGTCTCGTCCATCATATAATACTCAGACAGGCCTAGCCTAGTCTGATGAGCATGACCAGAATAGCTATGACCTGGATGAATGAGAACATTCACAGATATTCTTTAATCTCTCATTACTTTCACATACTATCAAATGTTTTGTTAGAAAACAATTGTTTCTAATTCAGTTCAGTGTTAAATTTTGAATGGTCCTTACAGGATTGTACAGTACAACACGTCACAAATACACAAGGTGAATCAATGGTATGTTCCTATTCTGCTTTTTAGAAAAAAATACACAAAGCTTCATCTGTGTTTCTCTTTTCATTCCTTTATCATATAGAGTATAAAATAATCAATATCATGGATACATGCGTCTGCTTTAGACTCTTAGAACTTTTACCGGTAGAACTCGTGTTTTCATTCCTGTCCATTTGTGACATGAAAAGGGCAGACTTCCATTTAGCCAGAGAAAGTGAAAGTGTGTGTTCTACTAATAGTTCAGTTATTGAATTCCAGTGAACTACAGAGCGTCTCCCCTGCCAGGCTGCTGAAAAAGTACTGTCAGTTGAATAGTCATCACAGTGGACAGCAGTAGAGAAGATTGTACCACCATCTGGTTTAAAAGCGGTTCGCCTGTTTTAATGACGGTCATTACCACAGCAGTGACAGTGGGGCAGCCAAAAGACTCGAGTCGTGTTGCACTGACTCACACTGCCTGACTTCATGGTTACCTCCACTTCTACCATCCTTCTTCACATTTTTGTGGTTTGTGATCATTTAAGATGTGGTTTGTTGTGGCTTTACCGCCAGAGATAGTGGGGGTTAGATCCCTGACTCTTCCAGTGTGCCGGTGAAGTGTCCTTGAGCAAGATACTGAAGCCCAAATAGCTCCAGATGGCTGTTTCCTAAGTCATTTAACTTGAGTGTATGAATTTCTGATGGTTTGCACTGTGTAGAGGGGCCACTTACCATTAGTGTATGAGTGTGTGTATTATTGGGTGAATGCTGACTTGTGCTGCAAAGTGCTTTGGGTATTTGAGAAATTTTAAAAACCTCTACATTGATTTTATTTAGCTTCTCAATTAAAAGTTTACAGTCTGCTATGGTGTTGCTCTCACAATGACCGAATTTAGTAAGCATATTGTGAAAAGTGAAAGCAAATGTTGGAAGGGTAGTCAGTGGTGTCTATGATGTGAATTTGTGGTTATTGATGCTCAATTCTGTTATGGGTTCAGTCATATTTGTTGTTAAACTATACTGAAGTAGCAGATTACAGTACACACTTAAGCAATGAATGAGTTAAAAAACAAACTAAATACAAAACCAAAAAATGTTGAAAATGTATTTTCAACTCACATTATGGAATGTTTGATTTGAAAGAGAAAATATTTTATGTTAATTATAAAGCTTTTAATTATTCAATCCATCCTGTTAGTCAGTGTTCATCCCATTCACTCTGAGTTTCAGCTACTGGTCAGGGCTGCAGATAATGTTGATGAAGTGTTTCAGTCCTGATGATGAGGTTGATGATGATAATGATGCAGAAATTATTGTGTGGCAATTCTGTTTGCTGAGCTATTAATTGGTTGGATTTATTAATTTATTTATTTTTGTATTTTTTGTGCATTAGTGCTCATTCGTTTGGATTTTCAGTGATGATTCTAGTTTTATTAGTGTTGGTACTTGCAGCATAGGTTTTACTTGTGATGGATGGTTTTATGGGTATCTGTACGTATTTGTCTTGATTTTATTAATATTGTATGTAGCACTTTAATTCCTGGAATGATGTACTTTGTATAGAAAGCTTTGGCACTTTATTGTTGCTTCAAATAGTTATGTTTAGTTTGTTAGAACTTGTAACCATATTCCATGAAGAAGCAAGCTCCCCCTTTCATGTTCTTCTTCTTTTGTCTGTGCTGTGTTTCATTGGCTTACATGTATGTCTTGCTGCATAACAAATTGCCCTGTGGGAACAATATCAATTAAGTTGAAGTTGACCTTTTTATTCCCCTGCGCTTTTGTTTGTCTTTATATGAAGATGTCTCACATTTTTCTATGATTTACTCTGTATTGAGTGTTTTGTCGAAGGGATTTTTTTATTGAGGTGTTGCGTTCTCCCATTCATGCATTTTAGCACATGAAGGGTTGGTTTACTCCCACTCTGCCCTATGTTGGAGCGCTATAGCACAAAACCAGATGTTTGATTTTTAAGATACAATAAATAAAATGGAAGCCAGTATTAGTTTGACTATCACAGTATGGTAATACTCCCATTGACTTAGATGGACTTAGAGCTGTGTTGACCAGTGTTTTTTTCCTGGGCTGCATATTCACACTACACTACAACTCTAGCAATGATTAAACAAAGACAGAGGAAGAACTATTGTACATTATTATTATTATTATTATTATTATTATTATTATGATTACTATTTTTATTATTATTATCATAATTTAGGTAACGGCTCAAACATCCTTAATTGCAGTTTTTGGCATGAAACCTTTTTAAATATTTGCCAAGCATCCCTGCATGTTCAGCCATGTTGCCATGCTGTTGCCACATGCTGGGTAAAGCACATCAATTTGAAAGTGTGGTTGTGTATGAATTTTACCTCTGCATATGCTAATGAATGTGACTGTTGGGTTGTTTTTGTTGACTTCTCATTTAACCCAAAATGAACATGTACTGACTTCACATGTGTCAGTTTTAGTTAAAAACTTTGAAACAAACTTTCTTTGTCCCAATTTACAATGATTCGGGTGGTCCACATAATGTCCTCAGTCAACAAAAGATTGGCCTTGATTCATGGCACCAGTTTCCAAAAAAATGACATTCCTGATGCTCCATCACAGTATCTACCTGCACAGTCTTAAGGGCACGGTCGGCATACAAGACTCCAGCAGTTATGTCCACCACTGCTCCATCTCCCTTGGCCAGGTTGACATGAGGGATGTGCTGGCTGAAGCTGTCAGGGGTCAGAAGCTTCATAGGAATGTTGTTCCTCTGGAGGGTGGTTTTAATATGATGGAAGCTTTGGCTGTTCTCTGGTCCCATCCACAGGAGTCCTGTTTGTCTAAGAGGGAAGATCAGTGAAGATGAAAGTGATGTCTAGAAATGTTCAAGACACAATAAGGCCTTTACCAATCCAGAACTGTTTGCCCACTCTAGGGGATCAAGCATCTTTAGGCTATCAAACAAGAAATAAGAGGTAAACATCATATGGATTAAAAGAAAATTTGTGAACACAAATAAAATATTAGAAAAATCAATCACTGTTTAAAAAAATTATGTATGTATATTATTCAAAACTGAGCTCAGAAATCAATCAACGGGACTGACACTGATGGACACCAGTTACAACATAGGCAGTTGAGACTCAACTGAGACATTGTGTGATGGTCGCATGGACACTCATAGAAAGGCTGGCCTGGGTAGCAACCTGAATAAGATTTTCAAAAATATTTTGGGCTTTTTAAATAGAATTTTGGTTAGTTGTTAATTGTTTGTCAGTTGAGTTGGTTTTTAAAATGGATGAAGAATAAGAAAATGAATGAAGAAAGATTAATTGTTAAGGTAGAGGAATATTTGGAATTATTAACGTTATTTAGTTTTTGAAATTATTAATAAGATAATTACAATAGGCAACTCTGGGCTTTCTTTTAGTGGTTGGCAACTAGTGTTGGTAGGCCTAACTTTAGATCTGGCAGAGTAAGTAGGAAACAGAATTCTGGGCTGATACGCTGCTGCCAGTGTATGCTAAGAGGCAGCACTTGATGTATGTCACATGACGCACCGTGCTGTGTTTTGGGCTCAAGAGTCTGTTGTGAGTGTAAGCTGGCCAATACAGACTGAGTTCTTTTAACTTTTTAACTAATCGAACATTACTTTTACCACTATCCAAGACCTCTACTTCTCTTTAAAGCTCCCTTCAGTAAAAGCTAGGACTATAAACAGGCTTTTACTTACCCAGATGTTACCTTAAGGGGAAAAAAGGGGGCAAAGGACTGTTTAATCCTTTACAGACGACTGAGAAGATATTGATGTAGTGATGCAAACGCTTCAGCCAGAGTTTATGACTTGCCATTTGTGGAGCCTGATAAAGGCTATGTTTTTAAATTTAAGTATTTTTCTAAAAGATTTTTTGTTCACACTTTGTGGTTTTGTAGGTTATTTCTAATACATATTATCATAACTATTAACACTGCACTCACCAAAGCATTTGCAGAGAGCCAAGATGGCAATGATAACAATTTGATGAGACAAGAACACAAGCAGACAATCAGTTGGGAAACACTTTCTCCAAATAATCTAAACTACTTTACTTGGATACAAGGATACAAGGAAGTTTATGTGTCATTATACAACAAGTTGTATAATGAAATTAAAATGTGGTTCCCTCTTGATTGATTAATTTATTGTTTAATTGATTGTTTAATAATGGTTAATAATGGTAACAATTAGGATCTTTGTTTCAGTTTTAATTATAAATTAGTGTGGCATATCCTGGCAGTTTTACATGACTTCTTTTTGTTTTTTTTACAAGGAAATAAAAGCACAACAATTAAAAGCACAACAAAATAACCATTTAAGGGCTTAAAGTTAAAAAAAATCCTGAGCCTGAACTTTTTTCCAGGGAACGAGGGTGCAGCAGATCCGACGCATACACACTATAGGCAGTTTGGCAAACAACTTTTTGGCATTGTGCTTGGCAGGATACAAGATGACCTACAGTTAA
>JAPZDZ010085892.1:0-14055 GCA_029783805.1 Acanthurus tennentii
AGCCTCAGGATGAGCCCAGCCGAGGACATCGCGTCACTTCCAGCTGCCGTCAGGTTGAGTTTCCATTACAATGACAAACAATGATCAATGACAAACGTCTTTGATCTGACATCAGATGTGACCGAACAATTAATATAGATTCAAATGTATATGCTGGTTCAGAAAGTTACACTAAATAGTGGTTGCTGTGATTGTTTTGCACTGAAATGTGCCTGACACTCTGGAAACCTGACTGTGAGGCTTTGGTGAGGAGTGCGCACTGCGCGCCGGTCAGCCAAATTACCACGTTGCTGGGCGCTGGCATTGCGCCGAGAATAGACCAGGTTGGAGCTGGCAAGCTTTTCATCCAGGCGCCCATCTAGGTGCACCCAGGTCTACCAAATTGTCAAATACTGCACATGGTGGTGCACCGCACGAAATTACCACTGCTCAGGGTGCGCCAGGCTCCGCCACCCTGCGCCATCTTGCGCTGCGCCACGAAATCAGAGCCCAAAGAGGTCCTTCATACCCATGCTCTACAAAGACAGATGTTTTAAAGTAGTAATAAATCAAATATCGTCTGTGGATAATAGATGCATTTGCACAACATGCTAGACTGATGTCAGCCTCATCTTACAAGGCTGACTAACTGTCAAACAATGTTCACTCATTTAAATTGTAATAATGGATTAAAATCGTACATTAACATGTAATTACCTATAGCTCCGCTTTATTAGGTATCATACTAAGACAAGCAAGTAAGCAAACACAGACAACTTAAAGGCCTAAATACAAAACAGCCACAATTAATTATATTAGTTTTACACTCCTTATTTCACCATTTTGAGTCTACTGGCATGTAAATGTGGGGAGCTCAGTAATTCCCAGTTAGTCTTAAATCAACTCTACCCCAACAAGTCTAATCAGTCAGGTTAAATGAAAACACCTGTGTGAATATATACAACATCATCCCACTCAGCTATGGTTCATTAGTTACTGACTATAGATTTCTTACTTAGTATGGCCTTTAATTCTTTAGTTAATAGACAATGAATATGCTTATAATAGCCATGAGGGTGTGAATGCTCAAATGTTGAGGTGATACTAACACCACACCGGTGTAAACAGTCCCAAGATGGTTTGCTAATGTTAGCTTGCTAACATTTTTAAGTTAGTTAATGAGTTGCCAGGACACAAACACTTGGATTAAGTAAGTAAAGAAAATAGGTTTCTAACACAGCGCTAACTAGCCAAAGCTCACCTTTACAAAGTGAAAACAATCATGTTTCAGTTTGAACAGCACCTTCAGCTTCTCCTCCCCTGCTCACATCTTTGCAATTTGATTAGATTGCGCGCACTAAGCCATCTCACTCCGGTCAAACGAGGCGCACGCAGTAACAGGGACACCTACTGGGGAATAACTAATCCTACCTGCTGTGGGTGCCATCTGAGAATACCATTCCATTCAAACGAAAATTAAATGAGTAGGATGAGGAATGTGAGTCAGGCTTCGTTCAGCTTATAGTCTATGCATGAGACACATGAAATGAAGGAGAGGTATTTGGCATGTTCCTTATCACAAAATGTAAAGGTTGCCTGTGTAAATTATGTACGCTATGTACATTGTGCACAAAAAGATTTTAAACTGAGGAAGCTGTTCCTAATATTCAAAAAAAAGTAATGCACTTTTGAATGCATTACTTTTTTGTTACTCCACAACATCATATGAGATGTACTGTCACTTACTTCCCAGTTAACCATACACCACTGAACCTTTTATAAAACCACATATCAGTCCAAATCTTTATTTGGACATTCACAGGAACACTTCATAGAAAAATATGTAAAAATGTGACTGCTTGAACCAGGCTGAGTCACACAGGTGACCTTACTGTTTCAGGTATGGGTTGAAAACACTTGACTAATAGAACAATACACCTGTCACTGACAGCAGTTTTTACTAAACATTGACTGAGTTCTGCATGCACTCAGTAAGTTATATAGCACAAGTAGTGATGAATGCAGTCTGTGTGCGATGCATGCAAATAAAACACAACACCATGACCCATATAGCTGGTGGAGGCCTACCAGTTACAATAACACACTAAAAGTAATTGCAGACTCATTGTTTGACATATCTAAAAAAAAATTCAGAACATGTTTTTTTTTCCATAGAACTTCCATGTAGATTTTAGTAGCATTTGAGCGAAGACTTGTGGATATTTAGAAGTCAGCTGAAATAATAAAAATATAGAGTAATAGACCTTACATTACAGTAAGGCAAACATTGGTCACAATTTAGAAGATGTACTGAAAATTTTCAGCTTATTTGGACATATGGATAATAAATCATTTGTTGTAGTAAACCACAGCAACTTTAACCAGTCATTAACAAAATTTATTCAACTGAATCATGACTTTGAATTGTGCATGGCAAACAGAGTAAACAGTTTCGACAGTTTGGAGTCCATTGGTCCATTTGTGACAATATATAAACAGTGGAACTTTAGAGAAAAATTCTGATAATAAAAAAAAAGCATCATAATAAAGAAAGGAAAAAATAACTTAAACAAACAAATAAATGGAAAAAACGGTTACAGCAGTGATTGTGACTGATTTGACCTTCACCAACTTTGGTTACAATAACTCCGGTCAATTTAGATTTCTGAGTGTTTCTACAGAAACAAACAAGGACACAGTTTTATTAAATACACAGTCCAGAATGTGTTATTGCATAATCACATGAGATATCAAAATAGTGCACAAGTTTTTTTATAGATTGGTGCAGCTATGCTTGGGACAAATTTTGATGCGGATTGCAAACATTTGCAGAAGAGGTGAAAAATATGACAATATCGAAAAAAATCCACAAGTATCCCCAGAATTAGACTTGTGATTTAACTTTGCAGAGTGACATTTGGATAGATACAGTATTGCAGCATTGTTGAGTAGAGTGTGCCATGAGCTCTGCAGTAAGAGTCTAACTGTCTGCCTGCAATGGCTGGCAGGGTTTGCTCCATTTTCCAGTTGCTTGTCTAAAGCAGACATTAGGCCTTTGACTGTCTCTACAAAACATTTGTCAAAAAGTGTCCATTTGAAACTCAGCTCTTCTTACAATTTTTTTATAACAACAAATAAATAGTTTGATTTGTTCAAATATAAACATTCAATTAGCACTAATGACGAGTGTATAAAAACAATAAAATGATACATCAGGTTTTTTCTCCCACCTTACCCATGTTTTGTCTTTCAAGAGAATAATCCTGATCAATAAGTTGTCTCAGTGCTTTAGATTAAAGTGCAAAGCTTGTGTTAACGTAAGTACTGCTGATAATTAAAAGAGGACTCTCTTCAGACTCATGAAGAACTCAGTTATTCTGTGGAGATAAAAAAAAACACAAAAAACTGAATTATTAGATACATAAACCTGTAGACTAAAATAATGACATTAAAATCATTACATGTCACTTATGCTTAACCCATTCAGTCAAATCCAGATTTGGACAGGTCACCTGCCGTAACTCAAGTCTCCTGTTACACCTCAGTTGCTGCTAGATTTAAAATGCTCTGGTCTAGAGCTTACTATGAGACTTTTAGTTTCATTGTTTTAGTTTTTTTTATATAAAAATTCTATCAAATCATTACATGTAATATAAAAAAAAATGTTATGTGCTTATGGGTCAGCTTTGTTGAGGTTTAATTTAGCATTTGGTTCATTGACCTCACAGAGGTTAAAATATGTGTAAATACGGGACTTACAAGAGTGTCTTAAGTTATGCTGCTTGTCGTAAAACTTTGAAATATTGATATCAATTGTCCTTGTTGTTAGTTATTTGTCCTCTGTCTAATAAAAGAAGCCCTCTGAAACTCAAAAACTTGAGTAACTATTAAGTGTAAAAGAGAACAGACATGGATTCTTAAAATTCTACATAATTAGATTTGTATAGAATTACAGTGAATTGCATTCTTGTTTCATAAACATATTGTACCTGCATTTGTTCATAAACCCAGCTGAGAAAGAAGGTGACATTGCCATAGACCCCTGGCTTGTTCCTCAGAGCACATCCAATCCCAAAGCTGGTGTCTCCAGCCAGCCACCACACATTTCCCTCTCTGACCACCAGGGGTCCTCCACTGTCACCCTGCAGCACAAGAGGGAAAAAACTCAGCTCAGTAAATTTGTGTGTGTGTGTGAGAGTCAGTGAGAGTCAGAGAGAGAGAGACAGACGGAGACAGAAGGAGAAACAACTCAGACTCACCTGACAGGAGTCGACTCCTCCCCGCAGCTCGCCAGCACAGATCATGGTCTTAGTGACTACACCATTCAACACCAGAGGCCTGTTGCAGATCTCTCTGCTGTAAATGGTCACTTTGGCCTGATTTAGTATGTCAGGGGATGGTCCTAAAAAAAAAAGATGTGTACCCACAGTTAGCTCAGTCAAGCATTAAAAAGCCTTGTTGTCTTACTCATACTTTAAACGTTAAAGACCAGTGACCTCTGAAACTTGTGAACAAATAATCTACAGGGAGTAACGAGAAGTTCATGTTTAAAAAAGGTTTTGTTCACTAGGTTTCAGTCAAAATGCTTTACATAGTCTGTGTATGTACATATGCATTTGGCATTTGGTTTACCAGATGAGCGCAAGGCTCCCCATCCTGTAATCCAGGCTTCACGCCCAGCAGAGAGGTCCACACCAGTGTTGGGGAGACACACTGGCCCCACTGTGCCTGAGACAGAAACATGTATATTGCTATCATCACTGTTGCAATAAGCAGTTTCTATCATCAGTAATTTATAAAATATGAATTTTACCGGCACTACTTACTTGAAAATGTCAGAGGTGAACTGAGCTTTAGAAGAGCGATGTCATTGTCATTAGTATCTGGGTCGAATGCCTCATGACTAATGATTTTGCTAACCGCACTGCCAGTTCTTCCGGCCAGTCTGCTCAAGCTCACATCACCAGAGTACACTGTCCACAGTCGAGGACTGAAGAACCTGCCGTGAGATAAAATAGTTAAACACAGAAACATAAAACCACTTGCCAAAAACATGTTGAAAGAGTATGTTTCTGTAAACCAGAAAGGTTGAAACTGAATGTTTTCAATGTATACGTTTTTTAGTTTCTGTTGTGACTAAACTGTGATTAAGTGCTAGTTTGATTTAGACACAAAAACATTTGGTGAGGATTAAGGTAAAAAAGCATGTTTTGTTTAAAATAAAGTGTTGTCACTGCAAACATGGCTGATAATGTCCTGAAGTCTTGTTAAAAATACATGATTGTGTTGGTTAAATTGGAAGGCAAAGAGGTGCTGAACAGTGATTAAGTGCTTTCCATCTATCTGAAACTCCACTTCTTTTCCTTCCCTCTGCTAATTAGAAAGTCAGCTCACATGTAATCACAATCACTTCCCTTTGATTCATTTTGTAGAAACTTTCATATAAGTGAAACATTCATACTTAAGATATCTGTGGTTTGCAGAAATGGACAATGCAAACATTTCATCCTGGTAACACAAATCTTACATTCTTTCATAAAAGTCATTCAGAATACTTTAGAAAATTTTGAACAAAGAAGGCAAATGTCATGTGTAAGCATTAATGGTATTAAAAAAAGTGCTCACCTTTGGAAGCAGTGTGCAGCAGATAGGATCCAGTACGGGCTGACAATGGAGCCTCCACAAACGTGTTGCCCGTTGATCTGGAGACTGACCTGCCAAGGCCAGGCCCCGTTTGCCGCCTCTGTACCACCCACAATCCGACTGCTGGGGGCTGCCGAGCTCTGTCCACATGCTGAGGAAAAGAGAAAAAACTTGAACTCCAATGAAGTAAAAGTTCTTTCGTCCAAGAAGTTTGGTTTCCTTATCTAGAGAAGGCCTGGATAACGAGTCCCTGTCTGGCTGACTGATCCCCCCTTTTTTTTCCTAGTGTGGTAGTTATGTCACAGTTAAACCAGTAGCTTACCGATACATTGGAGTGTGACGACTTTGGATGAGCAACTTTTGCTGTAAAGGAAAGGGCGACAGAAACTTGAGATTCAAAGCAAATATAAAAGTCAATATTGATTTAAAATTTCCAAACTCCAGTGTGTGAAATGAGATTAACTGAACTCTCAGTGAAAATCTTATCACTGCTTTTCATGTATAAAATTATTATCCAGTGATACTTTCAGTAGGCTGAAATACCTGTAAGTGAGCTGTGACTGTAAAGGTGATTCATGGTCACTTCCAAACTCCAGCTTCAGGTATCCATTATGAGAGGATCCCACACTGGTTTCGCCGCAGGCCACAGAGTCCTGACTGTGGAGCCATGAGATCAGAGAGGTAAGACTACTGTACTGTTCTCAGATCAGACTGGACTTTGTCAAAAGTTTGGTCAAGTCATCCAGTGTTCTCCTGGTCCACCACTGAAATCTGTGTGTAAATCAGAAAATGTCTTTTGGCGTGTCTTTTTTGTCTTCTGATTGAGCAAATAACCTATTAGTGTCTGTAAACCACTGCATCCTGCTGCTTCATGTTGCTGCTAATCTTCAAAAAGCTCTTGTTTTCAGTGGTGAGCTCTAGCATCTTATGAAAATTGCAGTGTTCTTTCAGAGACTTTTCTTTTGTAAGATACCAGCAGCAATATGAGCTCCGGCTTGCAAGAACTCACTGGTTACGTTGTATGTGTGGACATTTTTCACAGCAAGGAGATAACGCTCTGCAGAAGGGGGAACATGGACAACAGAAAAGAAGAAAATCAGCACCTCTTGTAACCCATGTGCTCACACGCAGCTTTTCCGTAGTTATCGTTCCAGTTTTCAGCACACACTGGAATCCACATCTGGTTGTCAGACGAGTAGCTTTCTAGCATCGAGTTGGTCCCGTGGAGACGAACTGTGAAGCAGAGAGAACAAAACTACTATGAAGCACTGTGCTGTTCACTGATGGGATGCACAAAATTCTGTCTGAATATGTGGAAGACTGGAAAGTTGATGTCTTACAGCACTGAGACTCATCTTCACCATGAGAACAGTCCCGAACACCATCACACCACTGCGAGGGGCTCAGACACTTCCCATCACTTTTGCACGACTTGCCCAGTAAACATTGATAGTATACTGCAAACACACATACATATGCAGTGTACAGCACACATACACGAGTGTAGAGGTCTCACAGGCTCATTTGAAAAGACAAAGAAACATGTTATGAAACTACAAAAATTTCACTTACTGAAATACCAAATCAAGACACCAGCCACTGCCAAGATGAGGAGCACAAGCAGAGCTGCACAAAGTATGTATTTCCCCTGACGGTTCTCTGCAAAGCAACATTAGAATACAGTTTGTGATGTGGCTGAATTAGATCTGGTGAGTGAAGTGACAAAAAACCTCAGTGATAAGACTGGTTATTTGAAAACAAAATGCAAATTGCACAATCCTTAGCATTTGCATATGCAAATATCGAGACTAGGCACCAGCTGAACATACTGTAGACTGAAAATACAGAACTCAAGTTCTCTAATGCATCACTAACACAGCTAAGTTACTTCCAGCAATACATCAATAAAGAAATTCAAATCCTAAAGGATGTAGGAAACTGAAAAGTTTAATGATTCTGTGAAAGTCCAGGAAATGTATCAGTCACATGAGGGATTAGTGTCTTTATGACTGACTGGAAGACACTGGAAGACGTTAATAACCTACTTTTTCTTCCTGGTTAAAAGGTTTGTGACACAAGATGATTTAAATCTCACTGTACCTTTCCCCCGTGCTGTGTGATGGGGTGTTCCAGCTGTTACAGTGTAGTGAGTGTTGATGGTTGTTGCAGTGACGTTAGCATAGCTGGGGTCTTTTTGTGGGAGGTTAGGGTATAAACCGTGCTGTGGAGCAAATGGAGCAGGTCTCTCCTCATGCTGAAACCCTCGGTTGTCATAGACGGGGACATTTTTCTGGAGGTTTAGTTGAAGAAGAGGAATTAAAAACATTTCCTAAAAATAACTTCAGGCAAATGTGATCCGGCTTTAAAAATCATTAAAGTACATGTAGACAACATTATTATTAAATAAAAAAATGTCAACTGTTGAAGAAAAAAAATACATGAGGACAATGAATATCCAGCAGAAACGTTGGATCTTACCCAGAAACTGAACTTACTTGATTATTACTCATCTTGAAACTTGTGACACTGCCTGAGGAAGGAGACGGTCAAACCTGAAAAGGTTTCACAGGTTTAAATTTTGTTTCGTGCCATCGTCTAAGTGAATACATTTTCCTGCTATGTGGACAGGTATGTGTCAAACTGTTTAATGCACACGTAGTTGGGCTCAAGTGTAAAAACTGTTCAAAAATGATCCTCCACCAAACTCGTAAGCGTAGCAACAGGAAAGTGCGCAGTTGTCAAGTCTGTAACCTACTTCGTGGAGGCACCCACCCTCCACACCTCCATGTCGTACCTTCTAAATGTTTAATACACACCGAGCCCACTCGTTGATTACCCCCGACTGATTTCCAAGTACAAATAAATAAAATATTGGTCATGAGTTAAACACATGTTGTTTACATTGCATCATGAATGACTATGCCGTAGCCTTAACTGATGCAATATTCATAAAACGAAAAAATTATAAGAAATCTAACAGATGAGCTCACTTTTTTTGCAGGTTTTTTAACAAACAAGCTACAAGCTGACTGAATAGCTGGTCAACATTGCAAAATACCAAAATAGCTCACTTACTCTTTTCTAGTCAATTAACATGATGTGATTCCCACCTACCTTGAAATTCCCACAGAATCCTTCAGCGCTCTGGTCCTGTCTGTTCCTCCACTCCCTGTTTCTCTCTCTTTCTCCTGTTCATATTATTTCCCAAGTTAATCAACAGCCATGACCACACCTTCTCACTGTGTGCACAAGTTATCCTGCTGTACTCTGCTTTAACTTTATACGGCACTCGACGTGAACAAACAGCGGGTATTGACGAAGGCCAGCAGTAGATACTCATTATCTCCTGTTAACAGTCAGGCTTTTAGATCAATGTCAGTGAAGAGAAAACAATGAGCACACAGTTGTTTATTCAGCCGTGCTTTTACGGGTTTGTACAAGGAAATCCAATTCAGGAATTCAGTTCCACAGTGTGATATGAAATATGTAGACATTTATGCACCGAGGCGCTGTGTATCTTTAGTGTAGATGTTTGTGGTAACTTTGTGGAGCAAAAGGTTGCATCCCACCCCCCAGTCCAAACCCCTCCTCTCATTCTGAAATTACACTACATTACACACGCATTATTAAAGCCTGTGTAAGTATTGGTTGGCCACGTCTGAGCAGCCCACATCTGCACAGGTTGGTCATCAAATCTTATTTTCCTTTATTTACAAGGAAAAAAAGGGAAAAAAAACATAAATTGAGTTACAGTTTCATCAAAATGACTTCAATGCTAAAGCTACTCCTGTTATAATCACAGTGTGGCAGAGGGAAGAGCTGAAGGGGATCAGAGGTAAGTGGTTTCTGCTTGTTTGACAATTACTTTATACTTTATATATGCCTCCCTGAGCAGTGTTTGTGGTGTTTAATCAGTAACGGCCGCACAAAGAGGCAGGAACCCTGAAAAAAACACTGACTACCAGAGGACTTTCAGACCCTGTCAAAAATTAACTTCATGTTTGAGTGTCAATTAACAGGAAAGGAAAAAGGAAAGACAAAGTCATCCAGTAAAAGGTTATAAAGATTATGGCCTTCTCCGTGACATCGGCAGACCCTTTGTATGCTCTCATTTCTGATAAATATGCGTAAGCAAAGCCTCTTTAGGTTAATCTAAGGTTAGTTATTAGAAACACAAAAGGCGTGTCCTGAAAGGTCATGTTCTGTTTGAGGTTTCTGTGTTTTTCACATTAGAAGACTCATCAGCTAAAACTTGCAAACAGATGATTTAAAGAAATCATGATGTCAAATTTAGGTCACTTCTCTCAAATTGAATTTTAATGAAAAAGAAATACAGCAAAGGATGTAAAAGTAAACGCTGAGGGTCTTGCGACCTCTCTTATTGCTGCGTTATGAAACAACATGGTCTCACCTGAACTCAGCCAGCGGTGCTGCGTCCAAGCTGTCATGGACAAACAATAAGACGTCAGTATTATCGGCCTAATGTTGTTGTATATTTAGAACCTTTAAAAGTCTGTTCAGTCAAATAAAAAAAACTTTCCCAAATTGATGCCCTTCCACATTTATCTTATCTTCGATACATTTTGGTTTTTGTTGCTTTAGATACAACAAACTAAACTGCATATAAAACAACTTCACAATATGGAGGTGAACACATACATTTTTGAGACATCTCTACCACTAAACCCTTCAAGCACCAATTGCCAATGTTGAAAAGGTATTTTGGCAGTAAAAATGTTTAAAATTATAGCTACTGCGAAACAGTGGGTCTGGACTGGGCATTTTTAGCAGCAAGCAGCAGACAAAGTGGGAGGTAATGAACAACTACACCTCAGAATGTGCATCACATGATGCACAACCTCAGACACCAAGGACAACAATGGATGCCTTCACACTGTGACTGAGCCAACTACCACGGGTGCAGGTTTTCAGTTGTCTGTGCATGAAAAGAAAGATTTCAAAATGCTATAAGTTCTCATGACAAATCTTGGGAATTTGCATATTTTATCGAGGCAGCAAAGAAATGTTGATAATTAGTTTATACAAAGATCGATTTGCTCCATAAGCAAAGTGTTTAAAGTGGCCATTTTCTCAGAGACTGCCATTGTTCGCATGAGGGCAGAATTTAAAATACAGTCCGAAATTCAGTTTTGGAGATAAAATTTTACACACTTAATCTACCATGACAGCAAAATTTTGTTCTTTTTTTATGAACCTTGAAGATTTATCAAGAATTCAAGAATTTGCAAGTGTAAGTTTTCCACACCGTTTACAGTCAAATCGTTTTGATGCACTGTGGGCTCAATTTTTGATAAAACAAAAATCCAAGTGGATTGTTTGTGCAGGACAGTCTGAAGGTGCCCTGGGGCAATTTAAGTGTCAATTGAGCAAAAAAATGTGGGAGGAGACAGGTTTTTTAGTTTTCGATAGTTTTAGTTTTAGAGTTTTAAATATAAAGAAAGTGATGGGCTTTATAATTAGTACTACAGACAGGTGTGAAAAAGTTTCTTACTGCTTTGGGCTTTAAACATAAAAAAAAAAACCTGTTCTGCCATTGTCTTGAATAAGACTTGCATAAATATAACCTGGATTAAAACACTGATTTTATTTTGTATGCATGTTTAGCTACCGTATGTAAATACTAAAAAAAGGGGGAAAATACACAAGCAAAAAATAAAAATGTCCAGGTTCCCTACACACAAAAACTGCTGTATTTCCTTTGATGACCAAATCAAATGTTTATAAATGCAAAATCCTAAAGCAGCTCAAAAAGGTGTCCAATTACTCGGATAGGCATCCTGCAACTCTGTTAAAGCCAAACAAGTCATACTGTAATAAGTTGGTATCAAGTTATATAAAATCAATCAAATCAGGTGTGCAGGTGTGCAAAAGTTTCTTCACAACTGGACGTATATTTTGGTGTAAGTTGCAAAGCTGTAATACACAAGAATGATTTGTAAGGAATATTCAAACTTTTGAAATTAAGATGGACGTGAGCACAGCAAAATTCTGCTCTGATATGCAAAAACTGCAGCATCTGGTGGCCAATTTGAATATTACAGCTCTGATAACATTATTGGAAGAGTTATCCCTCTTTTAGAAGAAACATAGAGATGGAAGGAATTAAGCAGGTTCCTGCTGTGAAACATTTTTTATGTAGGTCAAACCATTAATGACTATAAACCACATGAATCAAAGAAATAACACAAAAGTAGTTTCTTTAAAAACTGTTTATTTGACATTTTCACTTTGGAGTTTATTTTTAATCAAATATTTGCCCTCTTACATTTTATCAAATACAGGAGTGTCTTAAATACCGGAGTCATGATATTGTGTAAATCAAGTCCTACACTGCAGTTTGAGTAAGGCCACTGACATTAATGTTCTAACAGATGCATTCTTCACAGTGAAAGGAAGGAAGGTGTCAACCATTTGGAGAGAACAGAAAGTCAACACACAGGTCACACAAGAGTGTCCGGGACAGAGAGGTGTCTCATCAATCTCCTACAATTTCTCGATCAGAATAGCTGAAGCTCCGCCTCCTCCGTTGCAGATTCCCGCCAGCCCGTATTGGCCTGACTTGAGATTGTGGACCATGTGACCCACAATTCTTGCCCCGGACATCCTGACAATGGAGGAGAAAAAAAAAATGGATTTCGATTAGAAGAACATGTTTATTTTATTTAAAAAGTGCACCTTGTTCAATTCCATTGTATTTGGTCTTTTATTAATCATAGGTGTGTTTTGGATGTAACATAATTTAACCCAATCAGAGCTGCATCTCCCATTTTTTAAGAGCTGGAGGAGGCCTCTGAGGGTTGTTTTATACAGACAAATCCAGGATATAAACCTAACATCTGTCTGTAACAGCTGATTTATGTAGATGTGCAACAGAACACAGAGCATCAGTTACTGTCAATCCTGCCCACAGTGGCAGCAGCTGTGCCATGCATGGAAGTGTGCATTGTGCTTTCTCAGTTTAAAGACAGGCTTCTAGTTTCTGCTGCTGCTGTGTGATGCTGCAGGTCTTCATAAACTCAGAAAAGAAAGTGATGCACCACTCCCTGTGAACAATGAACAGAACAGGACTAATGTTTCTGTGAAACCCAGGAAACATTCAGACCCCTGAACAACACGACATTAATCAAACAAGCCTCTGACCTGCCTGAGTCACATAAGTAGGTGTATTTCAAAAGACTCTTCAGTATGATTATGCTACTGATGTGATACTTGAGCTTCAGTGCTCAGCTGCTGTTGTATATTGAATATTGAAAATCAGCTTTCAGCTAAATGTTGCGTGTGGACTTGTAATGAATATCTGCACTGTGTGCTACTCTGCACAGATTTCAGTCTGTCCTAAAATGCAGCTGTTAGCTACATATTCTCTGGAAGGTGTACTGACATGATACATTTGGAGTTTCTTTTTGCAGTTTGGAGCTAATGAAGCTCCACAGAGCTCATCTGAAATTTTCACTGACACAGAAGCTAATTTTGGTTTCCCAGAGGAGATAATGTGACTTGATATCCAAAGCAGTACAGGCTTGGTTTGAGTAGGGGCTCCAAATGTATAAACTGACTGAATGACACTTGAAGAGTCACAGCTGATTTTCTTCTATTTCCTTCTCTATTGAATCAATCAAAAATCCCAAAACAAAAATATTCCACAACACACAGAAAAAGAAGTAAACAAAAAAGACAGAAAGATATATCTGAGAAATATTTAGGAGCAAGTTGTTCCTTTTTACCAGTTTGTCCTGGAAAAAAAGCTGCATGATAACATTTCAGTCCTCCAGAAATCTTTGAAAAGTCAGTTTGAGTTCCTCTCAGCTGCTTACCCAATGGGATGGCCCAGTGACACAGCTCCTCCATTCACATTGACCTTTGTGGGGTCAATGCCCAACATCTTGACGTTGGCCAGCACGACCACACTGAAGGCCTCGTTGATCTCCCACATGGCGACATCATCCTTCTTCAGCCCTGCTGCATCCAGAACCTGACAGACAGACAGACAGACAGACAGACAGACAGACACACACAAGGTGGAAGTGAAAATGTCAAAACTGAACTGAATCCATCAATGAAGATAAACGTGGTTTAGGAAAGAGCACATCTTTTAACACTTAAGTAAAATACTTCTTACTGCTTTGGGCTTTAGACATGAAAAAAAAAGTCAGGAGCCTGTCACAGCAGGGATTTGCATATCCATTAAAACAGGGACACCTGCAGTAAGGTGTCTTTGACTGATGACGATCGTTGTTTTTGACTCAAGGGTTTTTTCCATCGCACAGCTTGCTGGTTAAGAAGTTTAGCTGTTGGAGGTTAGCTGCTAGCAGAGGAGCAGTTAGAGGCTGTGGTGTGCAGCTCTTCATCAGATATCTTACTCTGGCTGTTCCCACTTGTACTTTTCTTCCTTGCAGTTAATCACTAAATTTG
>JAPZDZ010085912.1:0-11590 GCA_029783805.1 Acanthurus tennentii
GAATTTGAAAATAAACTCACCCCAGGGGTTCTTTACCGGACAGATGCAGTTTTGGCGGGCCGCTATTGTTCTTTAGGCTTATGCCGAGTCCTGCAGGTTTGTCTTTGTTAGAGACATGGTCGAGGTCCCAACAGTGTTAAATACTTAATGGTTTTAAGCTCAGTCAACTGAATGGAATTGGTAACTTTATTTACCCAAGTTACCTTAACAATAAATACTTGAGTTATGTTTAGTCAAACAATTTCAGCATGAAAAATTATTTTATTTGAGTTATTAAACTTAAATGGTTTAAGGCAATCGGTTTCCTCAAACCGTTTGAGTTGAACTAACTTATCAGGTTTTACAGTGTGATTGAGGGCCATTAAAATCATGCTTCGAGTATCTTACCTCCTGGCTGAATCAAAGTTGCTCTTCACAAAGTCATTAAAAGGTCTCATGTGCTCTTCCTTTGTAAACAAGACATGATTTGCAATGCTCTGCAGAATCTGAGGGCAAAAAAAATATATATCACATTTATACAGCTATCCAACTGCTAGTCTCAGCAAGTTAAAATGCCTTAAGTCAATTAATAAACTTTGTACATTCTTGATTCAGTTACACTTTTTCAGCATTTGGAAGTTTACTGTCTTGTGGCCCCAGTGGCTCCTGTTTAGTAACAGTTACATAAGCTGCTGTCACAGCTGCTAGCCTAATCCTTGCTTACAGCTTAAACAGTTAGCTTGGGGTTGTCAGTTTACTAGTAGTTTTTCTGTCTAATGTCATGATTGTGCAAGTACCTGTAGCAGGTAGTGACTTATACTTGATTGGTAAAGTTACCTCCCAGAAATTTTTACCATAGTAGTTGTTAGATTTTCAGATCAGATCCAGATCTTTGGATAGTTAATTTTCAATAGTTTCTTTATTATATTCTTCAGTTCTTTTAAAAAGATTATTGGAGGAGGACATTTAGGGGGGGATATCAGTTCTACTTCAAAGTCGCTATCTTTACCATGGAAGAAGCCCAGTGACAACTATACAGAATGTGACTGCCAGATTTGTGTTCCAGTCCATCCCAGATTATTATTTCTTAGCTGATCTGATTTTTTTCTGTGCGTTTGACCTGTTTCTGGACCATGAACCTAAATTGCACTTAATGCTAAATCTGTCAGTTGCCACTCATCACTCTGGTTCAGGGTTGTAGCTTTCATCCTGCATGTTGATTAAGACATTTGCCAAACTGCCACCATAGTTTATAGATTTAGCCACCTCTACACACCTATTCTAAGCAATTTTACACACATACCCAGATGTTAAGCAGCCACTGCAGCGTTAAAAGTGACCTGTGACTGAAACATTAATCCTGTTATATTAATGTAATCATTTTAGTTAAAGGGCAGAATACAGCTACAACTGTAGTGTAGTAGCATTAATGAAGTTCAAAAGAGGAGTCTTTGTTTACTATGATATTCTTTAGTATGTAACCATCATAAACATAAATGCTAACAAGAGCAGGGTCTGGCATTGATGTTTTTCAGGAAATGGAAGTAGGCTTTGGTGACAATTCCTGAGAAATATTGTAATCTTGTTTCCTAGCATTCAACCAAGGGTTTAATATCAACATTACTGATGGTGACAGAGGGCTGCAGAGTCATGACTGTGAAACCAGTTATAGTCAGCTGCATCAAAAAAACATTATATTCAACAACTCTACCTTGGACATCAGTTTGAGACCCCTTTCTATCCTTGGCAGGGGCTTCTTGTCCAAGATGCCTGCCTCATAAGGAGACACAATGGCTGGATTGACAAAACGTAGAAACATGGCACTTCCGACTGCACCAATGCTGTTTTGTGGGAAACGCTGACTCACCACCTAGATGAAGAAAGATGAAGAAAGCAGGGGAAGACAGAGGAGGGTAAAACAAAGGTAAAGGGAAAAACAGATGGACAGAAAAGGAAAGTTTGAGCAGGGGACAAGGTTTGAGTAAAGGGAAGGAGAAAAAAGTTCAAAATGGATTTTAGTACAATTAAGCACAAGGTAGGACACAATGAAAGTAATAAAATAAACATGTATTAAGATGTGTAACACTGTCAAGTAAATTGAGCCATTAGCAAAACATTGAAAGATTTCAGGAGCAGGAGGAGGAACACTGGAGGAAAACATGTGAAGTAAGACTTAGACATAATCTCAGTTAATTTTGGACTGTAACAAAAGCAAAAAAGATTCATACTTCCACTACAGTCCAAGAAAAATAATTAAGAGGAAAAGCAGGACAAGAAGCCCAACCAATTGATCATAATAAAAGAAGACAGGCCATGACAACAGATAAGCCATGAGTTGTGGTGTGAAGCTGTGGATGACCATCCAGAAATATTACAACCAGCATATCACATCTTGTTCTTAAGTTGGGTTGTGTGTGACACATTCAGGATGGGTTACAATGTAATGTCAAATTCAAGAATTAGACACAGTCTGTGCTGCTGAGAGTTCAGTCTATCCCTCATCAAGCCATCAATCAGTTGATTCAATTGAACATGATTGCTAATTGGGAAAAAGACTATTGTCAGGTTTAAGTGTCATTATTATTGCAATACATTTTCTCAAACTACCAATATAGAAGATATATATTCTAGCCTCGCTTTTATATATTAAGTCATTATTTATATTGTAATATCAACAACAAATTACTCACACCAAGTTGACAAAACAAAAAACGCTAATTGGTCCATCTGCCAAAACAGTCAGATGATTATGATCAGACAGGTTGGAAACAAACGTTCACCATGTTTCTTTTAATTTTTTAAACATTTTTTTAAGGAACATGAACGCAAACTGTAAAACTATTAGCAAAAGTAGCAGCTAAAGATACTGTGATGGAATTTTTGTATACTTTTGTAATTAGTCTGTAGCCTCAGCTGTTCACTGCTACTTTGACCAAAGAATGACCTGGTGAATCCTGCTGTTTGACGCCTTGCAACAGATTATACCCTGTTGTAAATTCCTGAGATGGGTCACCATCTCTTTTATTGCACCCCAATCTCCCCCACTCCATCTGTGGAAGAAGTTCTGTGATGTTTCCACCAAATGGCCAGATACATGTCAGAAAGTATAAAAATGGAGTGAAACATTCAATCAGGGGGCACAACTCTGAACTGCTTACTGCCATGTGGTTCTGTGTAGTGCTCCCTCTCTAGAGAATTAACACTTGGTGCATGCTACCTTTCCAGTCTTGTTCTTTGACTGTCTAAAAGCAGCCTGGGAAAAATTTCCACAACAAGGCAAAAGTATGAAGTACCATGTGACTAACCCAAGCTAACTTGAGGCTTGTTTTACTGTCTTATGTTTGAATACTCCTGTTATTACTGACCTGTCAGACTTCCTTGTAGCAATATCTTCATATTCCTAGAACTTATCAACCTAGAACTTCATTATAATAAATTGGAAACACACAATAAGTTTTACAGCAGATATGAGTTAGCTCAAATTACATTATACAATAAATACCAATGGTGACATATTTTCACTGTGACCGAATTTATTCAAATGTCCACAAATGCTTTCTAAACATCTCGTCTGCTTAGTATACTTTTGAAAAATCTTACACACTGCGTAGATTCCTGTATGGTGATAACTAAGTTAAAAAATCAAGGAAAGTAATATTTGTAGACCTAAATGCTGTTTAAGTACTCTGAGACTGTCAACTGTCTTGTGCATGTGCAGTTGTTTTATTACTTGTTCGTTGTAACTCAAGTGAAGTATAGCCAGAGTAGCCTTGGTTTGTTATTTTAAATAGCATCATTAAGTGTTACAGAATTACTTTTAATGTTGGACTATCAAACGAGGACAAGTTGCTTAAAGCCGTTGTTAGAGACAGTCAGCTTAAGCACCCAGTTATCGCTTCAAGGAGACGAAGAGGAGACGACGAGGATTAGCCGGAGCTAAATTGCTAATTAGCATCGCTGTAAGGACGGACCATTGACTGTATAAAACACTGGACAAACCCTCCCTGACATCACCCATTGGTTTCTGCATGAACGAAAGTGAAGCCTAAAAAATCTCGTCCTGGGCGCCGCCATTAGCCTGCGCGTGACTCCACCAAGAACCCGCCTAAACGACGGAAAACCACATATGGGAAAAGAGGCGGGGCTCGAAGGACGGACAGCGCACCCACTTAGCTAACAGCCCCCGGTTATACGTCAACAGGCTGTCAATCAACAGCCAAATAGCCAAATTTTAAGCTTAAATATAAAAAAAACAATTGAGTTAGAAAAAAATTCACCCCCCGCAGAGTTTTCATGAGATAGTAGAGAGGCTGTGGACAAAAAAACGTTTTTTGAACCAGGCTGTAAATATGTTTATTTCTGCTCTAAAGTTGGCCATTTTAACATTGGCTCCAATGGGAATTTGCTCCTTTTTGGAGCCAGCCTCAAGCAGTCAGTCGAGGAATTGCAAGTTTCTGTACTTCCTGGTTGGCTTCAATGCGGAAGTGGGGAGTTGCCGCTGCACCTCGCCAGCCTGTTTCATCGCCGGACTTCTTTTTCCTACTCGTGGATTAACTTCTGCCTGCTTTTGAACTGTGTACCCAGGATTTGTAAGTACTGGAAAACGTTTATTCTAATGCTGGATAATACTTTTTCTGGATTGTATGTGCACCAACGTAAGGGCCCCAACAGCAACTTAAATCCAAGTGCTTGGTAAAGTTTGTTTAATATTTGGTGAATTTTGTTTAAAACTTAATGGAACTCTAAGACTTTTTTTGTGAACAACTGTTTTATTAAGAACACAATTTCACATAACCAGGTCAAACAGTGCAAGTGTTTTTAACATATCCCTCCCTCCCCCTCCCCTTTCGGTTTACTGTCTTACAATCCTACTGTTTGCCTTTATCCTGAACTGAGCAGGTCCGTTATAGCCGAAGCGGCTCTCTTCCATGAGTCCAGCATAGAACTTTTGGCTTTGTTCACCCGTGCTGCGGACAGTTCTAACATGACCACATCCTGAAAGTATTCCAGCCATTTCCTAGCGTACAGTTTGTTGGGAGGTAGCCAGCGTTGTACTATCAGCTTTTTGGCAGCTGTCAAGCCAGCCAACCAAACCTTGCGTTGTTTCTCATTCAACCCGAGTTTGAGTCGTCATTGAGCAAAAGGAGAGCCGGCTCCAGAGTCACTGTTACCTTCCTCCAAAAGCCATAAACCTCTTGGCAGTCCCATACCATATGCTTAAATGTTCCCGGTATGTTCAGGGAGCACAAGTCACAGTTCAGGCTGGTCGACAGTTTCATATGAAATCTCAGAAGTAGTGTCAGATAAGCCTCTGCAACAGCCAAGACTCTAGACCATGCCTTGGCCAGGGGTAGCTCTTTCTGTTGGTGTGTCTGAAGTCGTGAATATGCAACTGATACGAGTCCTCTAGTGTTCTTTGTGGATAGCCAGGCCACGAAGAATGAGGAAGACTTTATAAATTTTGATTTTGAAACTCAAAGAGAACTTTAAGACTTGGTCAATTCTGATTTGAAACTTAGACAAACTTTGAGACTTGATAATTCATTGCTCTGGGTGTACTGTAGCAGTTGATAGCTGTTCAACCTCGTGTTCGCATATTTCACTGATATAATTTCAGTGCATTCACACTTAAATCACACACATTGAAAACACACACACCTTAGATACAGACTTGCATACGCACACATATAGCTGGTTTTATTGCTTATAATATTGTGAAGTCAAAGCAGGAAGACAGGTACCCCTAGAGTGGTCATAATAATTTTAGTTTTTTTCTGTTTATTTATTCATCATAAGATCATTGTGAACATTTTTATTTGTTTATTGTTGGTTTGCATCTGTGAGGGTGATAGAATTGAATATGTTGAAACTTAAGACCACAATTTTTGGTTACCTTTGAGAGAAAAAGAAAACAATAAGTTTATAGCGAAAGAAATAGACAAAAGAGGACTTCTAAAAATAAATTAATTGGTTATTTCTTTATGTCGTTGTCTGAATGTTTTCTTTGTGGTGGGTATTGCTTATCTTTTTCATTATTACATCCTTATTCTGTGCCTTTAATCCTGTACTGGTGAACAAACAACAGATAAAAGGGAAATTAGTAAATTCAGCATCTTTAGCTAAGAACACAGGACTTTTGTTTAAAAATTGAAATGTAAGCCCAGACTAAAAGAAGTAAAAGTACGGTTACATCAAATATACAACTATTTTGTGTTGAGTATTAGTTTTAGACTGATTTGTAAGGGTATGTTGTCAAAAATAAAAAAGTAAGAATCATAAAAATCAAAGGGAGTCCTGCCCGATAAAGGGAGAATGACACTAATCACCAAAATACTGTAGATATACATGTGTACTGTATCTGTATGCATGACCACAAACACTCAAACATTTGTTGAAAAATAGAATTCCACCTAATCACTCTCCTCTTTTTCAGTAGATTACTCTTGGACACATTTTCAGTTACATGAACTACACTGAGAAAAGAGGTCCTTAAGGTTGCCTGGCACTGGGACCCATATGGTCTCAGGTAAAATTTAAAGAAAGTATTGACTCTTTTGACGTGCTTTCAGTACATGAAAGTAGATTTAATAGCTTCATAATAAAATAATCATTGTGGGAAGAAATCAAAATACTCACTTGATTATATTGTATATAAATCCCATTATCTCAAGCTCATCTTCTGAGGGTCCTTCTGCCTTTTTTCTGATTAAATGTCCCAATCACAATATGATTTATACCATAACAAGCTTTTCACAGGCTTGGGCTTTAACCCGTGGCTAGATTTAAAAAAAAATACAGAAAAATAGACTAAATTACCATTTTTTCTAAATTAGTGTAAAACAACACCATGTTCGAGACAGCATTTAAAGTAACCATTAAAGTATAATAAAGTTGTTTGTACAATTTTTGTAATTCTGGGTCTAAGGTTTATTTTTAGCTGTATATAGGCTACCTATAAACTTGCAGACATACTCTCTTAGAAGCAGCTGCTCTTGTTTTCATTAAGTCAATCATTAAATGATAAAAAAAATAAAGATATTTCCCAAGAACAGTCTTATACACGGAATGACACATGGCCATTGCGCCCGTAGTGTCAAGATTAACAGGGAACTTAAATGTACGAAAGAATTTGACAAATAAGATTTACTATGTTACATTAAAATGAAATTTTAATACTGTAGCACTATTGCCATGCCAGTCTGTGTAATTATGTACAATCTGCAAAACAGAAATCCATTATCAGCGAAACCAAGTGAAGCTGGGACTGCTTTGGACTCAAAAAATCCAAAATGACATTACAAAATGATACTTGTTTTTCTAAACAAAAAAGAGCAAAAGTATTTGATGAGGAACACTTGCATGTAAATTAGTCAATTTAAGAGTAGTTATTAAAAAGATCTTTACAGTGTAAACCAATCCTATTTGTAGCCACTGAGGGAAATAGCATTTTATTTTTACCGATTATTTTTGAGCCAACATCTAGCCTATTGCATACTATTAGATCTACCAAAAGGTACACTAAGCAGAGCTGTCGCCAATTAGTTGTCAGGAAATGAAAAAAAAAAAAAATTGGATATACTTATCAACCAATTGTTAAAGTTGTATTTTTCAGGAAAAATGGAAAAAGATTATGTTTCCCACTTATAAATGTAAATATCTGTTGCTCTCCTTGTCTTTTTGGACTGTTGTTGGCTTATTTTTAATCATTAGAATAAACACTTGCCCCTAATGTTTTGAAACAATATTGGCCAAGCCTTTAAGCATACAGCCTGTCTGTTGTCTTGGCATTAAATGTTTGAGATTTTGGTCATTCAAAATGTCTAAAGTAGCTTCATCAACACTGATTAAAGGGAAGATGTTTGAGCAACCATTTTTTCCGTGATACAGAACACACAACCTTCAAACCAGTTAATAATCTCTTGTGGAGCTTCTGAGCTATGAGGAAGGGATGCTACAATGTTGAGAAGAAATATGAGTGAATGGTACATATGCAGCATAAGTGCTTTGAGATGATATTATAATACTTCTGACATTTTCAGTTAGCACTGGACTGCAGGCAAAATGCATTTTAAAATTGTGCATCCAAGCTGACAACAGGTTGATATACTTCATCAAGAAGTACAAAGCTGAGTAGAAGGAGTCGTTTGCACTACACCCCCTTAGATTGAGGTCAACCATCCGAAATCACAACATGAACTATGCCATAGCCAGACATTATAAACAAAACCCAATTCCAAGAAGCTGGGATGCTTTGTAAAATGTAAGAGCAGAATACAATGATTTGCAATTCCTTTTCAGTCTATATTCAATTGAATACAGTACAAAGGCAGGATATTTTATGTTTAAGCTGACAAAAAATTTTTTTTTTCAGAAATAAAAACTAAACCTGAATTTGATGCTTGCAACATGTTCCAAAAGAGTTAGGACAGGGGCAACAAAAAACTGGGAAAGCTGAGGAATGCTCAAAAAAGACACATGGAACATTCAAAAGGTTCATTGAAAACAGGTGATAGTGTCATGATTGGGAATGAAAGGAGCATCTGGAAAAGCTCAGACGGTCACAAAAGAGGATGGGGCGAGGTTCACCAAATTGTGAACAACTGTGCGGGCAAATAGTCCAACAATTTAAGGACAAATGCTAAATTGTGCATAATTTAGAGATTTCACCATCTACAGTTCACAATATTATCAAAATATTCAGTCTGAAAAATCCCTGCACGTAAAAGGGCAAGGCCAAATACTGATGCTAAAAGCCTGTGACTTTCAATCCCTCAGGTGGGACTACATCAAAAACAGACAACAGTCTGTTATGGATATTGCCACATCCGCTCAGGGAACACTTCGGAAAACCATTGTCAGTTAACACAGTTTGTTGCTTCATCTATAAGTGCAAGTTAAGACTCTACCATACAAAGACGTTAGAGGAAAACTCCCTGTAAAGTAGGAGGGTATTTAACCTCTAAAAATCTGTTACTGCACTGATAGACTCTGTGGAGGATGCAGTGGGTGTTGAAACGTTAGTCTTTACTTGAAAATTTCCTACAATGACTTGTGTGCTCCAGGATTTTCTATGGCTTCCACTTGTTTTGGGAGTCAACTGAATTATCTTTCTAAGCGTCTTGGAGCCAGTGGGTATGAGGCTGAGAGGAGATTGCTGGCTAAACTGCTACCTTTTATTGATAATGTCACCATTCAACTTCACAATACTCCCACAGAGAGGAGCAATTTCAGCAACAGACTGACACAGGAGGTCCTGCTTACCCAATGCTATAAAACTCTTGGGGACTATTAGGGCTTTTCCACTGGCACTGTCGGCTGCACCAATCCGTGCTAATTTGAATTTCCATGATCATTTCTGGTGCACCAAGCCACTCCCAAGATAGACCTTCTCTGGAGGGGGACAGGGGCAAGCAGTAAAGTTAGAAGGCTTTGTTGTTCAGTGATGAATCATCATCAATGACTGTACAGATTTTTTAACTCTTTAAGGACATGTTTCAAGGAAAACTGCACTTTTTTGGGAATACAGCCTATTAATCTACAAACCTTAAACATACATGCCTTTTTCTATTCTGTGCATTCAGCAGAATGCTAGATACCCACTCAGCACTAGCAGTTTTGCATGTTAAATGAAGCAATGGGGAGACACCTTTACCGCCATCTAAAACCCCTAAAACACATCCAAAAATCTCCAACATACTCCATGACCATGTCTTAACTGGCACATTCAAGACATGGCACAGTTTAAACAACTTAAAATGTTCCCTACTGGGCAGTGAACTTTTTTTTTCATACAATGACGTGTTACGCCTGTTGTCTTTTGAGACAGACTCACTGGCTTGGGGGTCTACAAAGCATTCAAAGACTGTGGAAGATATTCTTGCTTTAGAGACTTACTCTCACACTTATCTCGTTAGCTAACTGCTCAGGGTGAACAAAAGTAACAAAAACGGTGTTAGCTTGTCAGTCTGATTCTGCCTTTTTCAAGAGTGGATCAGGTGAGACCCCTCAGGCAGGGAGTAGAGTTACAAGGCTTATCCAGCAGAGTGACATATTCAGCAATTCTCATAACATTATCATGTAACATATGTGCTAAAGGTTTAACAAAGTAAGAACATAACAAATAGTCACTCACAACTTCAACTCTCCATGTTACCACTCTTGGTAAGGTACAGAACTTCTAATTTGACCAATTCCTCAGCTTAGTGCAACAGCCTTCTACCACACACATGCAAGACATGATTACTATAATGCTATTATTTCCACTTCTCAAGGTTTGATACATTTCACACAAAACTTTATCATAGAAGGAGATCCAGTACCTGTCATAGTAGCCTCCACTGACTGAGGCGCTCTAACCAAGGTGCTGTGACCCATAGAGTGAAACTACATCTAGAAGTGTAGTGCCTTGGTGCTTGCTCTCAAAATAACAGTCTATAAAGCATTGCTAATGTGCAGATCACATCATGTAGGTGGAGTGTTATGGAGACTTTTTGATGTGTTTTACAGGGCTTTAGCAGGCTGTAAAGGTGTCTCCTCATTACTTAGACTGAATGTGCAGTCTGAGAGGGGAAGGGAATTTATGTTCTTGTCATATATAGGGACAGTGGATAGAATAGGCTAAATTCCCCCCAAAAAGGCCAGTTTTCCTTTAAATAGTCTCTGCGCTATGCACACAAAAATTTCTTGATCATTTTTGACACATAGCATTGTATGAAGAATATGTGAAGACAATGGCAAGCAGATCAAGTTTTATGGAGACCCAAGCGTTACTCTCTGTCTGGAGCAAAAGTACTGCTGATTACAAATTGGGTGCTGTTTAACGTCATCAGCTCACAGCAAGCACATCATCAGTTGAATCAGCACCACAAGCAGTACACCCTGCTGTAATGGAAATGCCATGCCCTGCCATGCAGGGCCAAAATGCAGAGGTGAACTTTGCTGAGAAAAGTCACATATGTGTCTAGAAAAACACAAAACAGTGCATCCCTGGACTAATCAGCCCCACCCCCAACACCAACCCTCACAAACCCAGGCCTGTTGACAGAGATCCTTGTGGACTCCAACTAGCTGCTTCTGCTTAGGAACATGTTTACCAGGCAACAAAAGTAATATGAATAATATGAAACATAGCTAATTTAAAAATTTTACAAAGTGCTTTACAATAGAAACAGATAGAAACAGATCTTTTTTGTCGTAGCTGAACATAAATGATAGCATATTTTATTTCCTATGAGTACAGTGAGAGTGAGTTACATTTGTGTTTCTAGTATTAATAAAACAGCAAACCTAAAAGTGAGTTTTTTTAAATAGTTTGTATCTGAATAAGACAGAGCAGCAGAGTGATGTTGAATGAAAGCAGAGCAGAGAAAAAGCAGTTTCAGTCAGTTTCAGTCAGTTTAGATGTACTTTTAGATTTTAAGGACTATGTGTTATGCAGGCACAGCTAGTCCTTTAAGAAACTGATGTAGAGAACTCTGCCCAAACTCAAAAACTCTGCCATTTTAACTAAATGACAGTTTGAAATTAGCTTGACCAGCTGACGGGCTGTTGAAACAAGAGACAAGCTTTACTAAAATCAGTATCTGGCAATTTGACAAGCTGAGTCTGTGAG
>JAPZDZ010086093.1:0-19568 GCA_029783805.1 Acanthurus tennentii
TGCCAGTCAGGAAGCTGTGGACCCACCTACACAAGGAGGTGTTCAGTCCAAGGTCACACAGCTTAGTGACCAGCCTGAAGGGCACTATGGTATTGAATGCTGAACTGTAATCCAAGAACAGCACTCTGACATAGTTCCCCCTCCCATTGTCTACGTGGGAAAGAGTTTTATTTCTAACTGCAATTTCTAACTTGTGCTTGAAATTTTCACAATTTAATCTCCTTTAACTTCACTGGACATTTCCCAAAACATGCAGCCTACTACACTCTCACCATTCTTTCCTTTTTTCCGCCCTATTACTGTCAAACCCCCCTTGGGCCCAAGATTACAGTTTTCTCTCTCTTTTTTTTTTTTTTTTAAACAAATTCAAATTCAAATCCAAAACCAGTTTTCACACAGCATCTAAACACCTGTCTTACAGTCTCTTTGTGACACTTGCATGATTATTTAACTTACTGTGGTCAATTAGGCTATTCTACAATTTAGACTTACTTTGACTCTTACTTTTACTTCCTTATAACTGTTGTTTAAATACAACATGTATTACACATGTAGTACACAGCACAGCCCACACAGGGAACTCTTTGCAGTGCGACCAGCCGACAATAATACAACAACTTCAGCGAACAAACCAGCGCCCACAAATGTGAGAAATGCTCACCTTGCTAGCAGGGTGTGAAGCGGGAGTAGGTGTGGGTAAGTCGTCGGAGATGTCGCAGGTCGCAGCACGTCCAACTTCGTGACGCCAGATTTGGTGGTATCGTCTAGTATTGCTGTGAAGATGTTGATGAAGAAATCTCCGTTGACACTGACTTGATTGCTTATACTGAAGTATATTGCAAAGAAGTACAGTGTCAATCAGGTCTTCTGTGTCCCTGCTGCATTGGGGCCTGGGGGGTTGCTGCTGGCTTGACGTTCTTCGGTTCATGGCGTTTTCCTGTTGGGGGGGTGTGCAGTGTGCAGTCTCAGAATTGGGACGGCCGCTGGGATGGTGAGCATGGCTTCTGCACTGCAGGTTCTTTGAGGGATGGGGTTTTAGTGTGTGCCCACTGGATTTCTTTGAGGGCCTGCATGGGCCTGGGCCTGTGAGGCCCCAGAGGTTCACTGCGCTGGGGGCCTGTTGGCATCACAGCCTCCCTTCCATGGTTCCTCTTGTTGGATGGGCTGGGCCCACACTTGCCCAGCCTCTTACAACGCACTGTACTCACTTAACACACATCACTCTTTATTATGTAGCACATCTGGGCATTTAACAATCAGGATTCTCTGGGCCAGGCTGCTGCAGGGCTGGCGTGTGTCAGTTGCAGTGCAGTAGTGTGCTCCAGCCCTCCACCCTGCCTACTCCATCTCACCTGGCCTCCAGTTTTAATATGCTATATTCATTCAGACTTTGGAATTGATGATGTTGTTTTTGTTAGGAATTACTTCAGATAAAAAGCTTGGATATTAATAATTACTTAATTACTAACTGTAATAAGCCTTTAAATTGAATTAATAATATTAACTAATAACCTCTCTGTTATCAGGGATAAATGACCAAACAACTATCAGTCTCTTAAAATTAAAGAAAATTCTAGGTTTGTAAATATTTAAAAATTTTCAGACAATTGAATAGGTTGAAGATATGAGATCCAGCACTCACCATGCCAACCAGCAGTTATCACAATAACTCATGCAACAATAACCATAAAAGACTGCTCTCACTCAACTAACAAATGTTTATGACAAAATCTATTTCATCATTAACTCCAGACATTTAGAACAATAAAACATCTCTTTACGACTATTACTACACACTGTCAATCAGCAGTTCAATCACAAACAACACAAGGCAAGTGTCTGTGTATGTGTGTGTGAATGAGAGGAGGGGGGAGAAAAAGGGCCAGATGGCGGACAAGATCTTGTGGAGAGCAGGTGGCCAAGGTATCCAAAAAGACCAACGTGGTTACGTTACATCACATGTCAGTCACTGGAAGTGACGTGCTAAGTTTAAAAAAGACAATGGTTGCAACACGCACCTCTTCCTTTTTTTTTTTAATACATGTGTTTATTAGTTTTTTTGTTTGCAATTTACAGCAAATCAAACAGCAAGATATTTTTACATACACCAGAGCAAACTTTTTCTCCCTCATCTCCCTCCCATCCCCTCTTCCTCAAGACAAGCGTGTTTAAACAATAAGAATAAGATAAAATATATATATATATATACATATACATACATACACACATATATACATACGTACATATAAAAATAATAATAAAATAAGATAAATAAACAAAAATAAATTAAAAAAAGAAAAATGTATAAATAAATAAGTAAAAGAGTAAAGTAGTGCTGATAATAGTAAGACCCTGGGTGTGGTATACCGTATGTACATGCCCGCATGGGCATAAATACAGTTATACATGTACGTTCTCACTTTAATTATATAGACAGATACTGAAAACAGTTAAAACACTGATAAATTCCAAGGGTGTTTCTCAGGACATATCACCCCACATGGACATACTATTCCCTCATAGCCTCCTCCTGCTGAAGCAAGTTACCAACATTAGCATTATGTCTTAAGAAACTTATGAATGGTCTCCAGATGTCATCAAAAATATGTTGTTTCCGTCTAATAATGTATGTTATCTTTTCCATTGTCATGTTTGATGCCAT
The DNA here is from genome assembly GCA_029783805.1 of Acanthurus tennentii. NCBI lineage: Eukaryota > Metazoa > Chordata > Actinopteri > Acanthuriformes > Acanthuridae > Acanthurus > Acanthurus tennentii. The sequence continues at coordinate 2,663 of JAPZDZ010086093.1, forward strand.
CTCTTTGATCCACCTTCCAATTCTTGGTCCATCCACATTTTTCCAATTAAGGGAAATGATACGTTTAGCTTGTAATATACACATATCTACAAATATAGATTCTTTACTCTGTAGGTGTGGAATAGTTGGATATATACCCAGAAGGAAAAGCTTGGGGTCCAGTGGTAGTTTCTTAGCTAAAATTTGATCAATCATATTAATAATATCTTGCCAGAAGGATTTCACTTTCACACATTCCCATATGCAATGGTACATTGTTCCTTTTCCTTCATTGCACTTAATACATGTATCAGAGATATTATTATTAAACTTGTGCAATTTAACTGGGGTTATGTATGTACGCATCAGCCATTTATATTGAATAAGTTTCAGATTGCTGTTAATTGTTTGTTTCTGAGCTTTCATACATGCCCCTTTCCAGTCTTGTAGTGATATTTCATCACCTATATCTTCCATCCACAGTCTAAGCTTGTATTCTGAAGATTCATCATCAGACCTGGATAAGAGCAAATCATACAGGGATGAAATTAAACCTTTATCATAACAATGACCTATGATTGCTGTCTCTAATGAGGAAGTAATAGGTATGTCCAATGAATAGTTTTGAGATGAGGATATAAAATTCCTGATTTGAAGATATTTAAAGAAATGTGTTTTTGGGATGTTATATTTGGTTGATATTTCTGAAAAGGACATAAATACATCATCTTTTCTGTACATATCTTGAAATTGGCATTACCCCAAATAGGACTCAAACGTGACCAAGATGGATTAATGTTCAGATATTTACACGTATCAAACCAAATGTCAATCATATTTAAAACAATAGGGTTGTCTGTATTTTTCCTCAGACTTTTCCAATCCGCTGAGTACAAAAATAAGTGAAGTGGTAAGCTAGAGCTCACAGAGCAGGATTCCAAGTCTATCCAGGCAGGGGTATTTTCAGAAGAGAAGTAAAACATGATGGACCGCAGTTGAGCTGCCAAGCAGTACCACTGGATGTTTGGGCACTGAAGGCCTCCTCGATCATATGGTAGATATACTAAAGATAAACGTAATCTTGGACGTTTATTTTCCCAAATAAAGTTGATGAACAATTTTCTAGTTCTAGTAAACAAGGAAGAGGGAGGGGGTAGGGGGATATTTTGAAATAAATAAAGAAATTTAGGAAGAATATTCATTTTCAGGATATTAATCCTGCCAATCATTGATATCGGTAATGATGTCCAGCGTTCTAGGGACAAGGTTATAGTTTCCTGCAGTGAGTCATAATTTACTTGAGAAATTTTGTTCACCTCAGGGAAAATTCTTATACCTAAATATGTGAAATTATCTGTAGAATTAAAAGGAGAGACATTAACATTGCCACTTATCCTATCTGATTCATTTAGCAACATTATAGAGGATTTTGAGTAATTAATTTTGTACCGATATTTTTCCAAAGATTTCAATAAGATCTATGAGTGCTGGAATGGAACTATTCAATTATTTTAGGAACAAAATTACGACCCTCCAAGATTCCCTAAATATCTGTTTGCCTCCTATTTGCAATGGCAAGTGGTTCTATTGCTAGAATAAACAGTAATGGGGATAAAGGGCTTCCTTGCGGGCAACTTCTAGAGATATTAAAGGGTTTAGAAACCACATTATTGGTTAAAACTTCTGCTGTAAGTCCTGTACAAAGCAATCTGACCCATTTACAAAATTTATCTCCAAAGCCAAAGTGGGTTAGCACTTCGAACAGATAAGGCCATTCAACTCGGTTGGAGGCCTTCTCCGCATCAAGTGAAAGCAAGGCTGTGTCTTTCGCCGCTCTTTGACTGTGTAAGATATTCAGTACTCGCCTGACATTGTGAAACCCTTGTCTACCTTGGATAAATCCATATTGATCCCCTCCCACCAGCCGAGGAAGTTGGACTTCTAATCTTCTTGCAAGAACTTTGCATAATAATTTTGTATCTGAATTTAGGAGGCTAATTGGCCGCATGTTTTCACATTTTGTATTTGATTTTCCTGGCTTTGGAAGCAGTGTGATAAGGGCGACCCTCATGGATGAAGGAAGGAGACCAATGCTGTAGGATTCCTGGAACATTTCCAGTAAGGGTGTCAGTAATTTGGCCTGAAATGTTTTATACAGGTCTATAGGAATGCCATCAGGGCCTGCTGTTTTTCCAGCTTGCATAGAGCCTATCGGATCTGCTATCTCCTGTTTTGTTATTCCTTCATCTAATATCTTACTCTCCTCTTCAGAAAGTTTGGGGATATTGAGGTCATTCAAAAATTTTGTTTGCCCATCCAGGCTGGAAGAGCATTTGGAACTATACAGTCTCTCATAGAAGACCCTGAAAGTCTCACTAATTTCTTCAGGGTTCACCAAAGTTTTCCCATTTGAGGCTTCTATATAATTAATCGACCTTTCTGTTTGTTGTTGTTTAATGCGCCATGCTAATATTTTCCCAGATTTTTCCCCTTGCTCATAGTATAATCGTTTGGTTTTCAGTAGATTGGCAGCTGTTTTGTTAGCTGATATTTCATTATACTGGGATCTGAGACCAAGGAGTTCTGTATGCTTATCTGGTAAGCTGGATTTATTTTGATAGAGATCAATTTCAAGTTTTTAAATTTTTCCTTCTAGCATCCTCATTTCAAGCTGTGCTCTCTTTTTTTTTCACTAATGAAACAAATGCTTTGACCCCTAATGAAGGCCTTAAATGCCTCCCACCTTACACTAGCCGATGTTTCAGAGGTGTTACATTCAAAATACAGGTCAATTTGTTTATCTAAGAAATCTACAAATGCAGGGTCCATAAGCCACTCTGGTTGGAAGCGCCATTTTGGAGGGTCTCTAATAAGCTTAACATCCTCATATATCAAGGATATTGCTGCATGGTCAGATAGAACTACGCTGCTGTATTGGCACTCTTTAATTTTGGAAACAAGTAGTGCTGAAACTTAGAAAAAATCTATTTGTGAATGGGTTTTATAAGTGCTAGAATAGCAGGAGTATTCCACTGCATCTGGTTTTCCATATCTCCATATGTCCAATAAATTTAACTCTTTCATAAAATGGTGTATTGTCCTCTTCGACCTGGTATGAGTGTTATCAAAGCCTGATGATCTATCTCTTGACGGCTCTAGTGTGCAGTTGAAGTCACCAGCCACTACATAATGTCCAGAGAGATTTGAAATTGTCAGGAATAAATTGTTATAGAATTTGGGGTCATCTTCATTTGGACCATAAACATTTATCAGATTTATATTTTCAGATAATGAAGTACCTTGGACCATGATATATCTGCCAGCAGGATCCCTTATAACATTATGAATTTGGAAGGGGATTGATTTATGGATCAGTATCATGACTCCTCTAGCGTGAGTAGTACAAGGAGCAGACAACACCTGACCTTGCCACCTTCTTCTTATCTTAGAGATATCCTCACTTAGCAGATGAGTTTCTTGTAAGAAAACTGTTTTTGATTGTAAAAGTTTTATCCTGCTCATCACTTGTTTTATCTTTGCAATTTTATTCAAGCCTCTATAGTTCCATGAGGTGAATTTTACCTTAAAACTATCCGTCAAGAGTTATTTGGTTTGTAGTGATAGTGCATTGGAGAAAACACCCCCAAAGGAAGCACAGTGAGAAAGAAAGAAAGAAAAAATAAGTAAATAAATAAATAAATAAACAAAAGGAAAGGCCCCCCCCCCCCCACCCCACCCCCCATTCCCTTGCCCACAACCCCTGAGGCACCATGTTGCCATGGAAATACCTCTTCTCCTCCCCTTCTTTAGCAACCGCTTATGAAAAGTTGGTCTACACAAGGCACCACCTACCTTTCCCTAACTTATTCCTTTTTTATACTCTAACTGCTTGTATAGAACACTAACCATTTAAACTCTAGTTCTTATTATTGAACAATGCAACTTTTCAAACCCCAACACAAGGTTGTTTTGAACTAACTGACAACGCGTGAACATCAGGGCAAACTGTCACATACCTGTTGTTCATCAATGAGGATGGGAGAATTTCTCAAGTAACTAAATATTCAACTGTAGTTGGCCTTTTCCAGTCTTTTCTTACAGTCCATTTTAAATCCAGTCTTTCACGATAAGGATAAACAAATGTACCGACCATACAAAATGAATAAATCAATAAATAAATAAAGACCCCATCCTCAGGTCCATTCTAATCCCCCAGAGACTGGAGAAAGTTGTGCGCTTCGGCCGGAGTTTGGAAAAGATGAGATCTGTCATCATGCGTCACCAGAAGCCGTGCTGGGAAGATGATCCTGTGTTTATTGATCCCCTTGTCTCGTAGCTTTTTTCACACCTCATCATAACTGCGTTGCATTTTGTGCATTCTAGCAGAAAGATCTGGGTGGAAACGAACTTGTTTGCTGTTGTAAAGAATTTTCCCTTTAATTTGTGCTGCCTTCAGCACTCGCTCCTTGTCTCTGAATTTCAAGAGTTTCATTATGAGAGTTCTTGGACGTCCTGTGCTTGAGTTAGAAGGAAGAGAGCTGATTCTGTGTGCCCATTCGATTACTGGAGCCTCCCGCGGCTCCAGCCCCAGGGCTCCCGGCAACCACCTCTCCAGAAATGCTACGGCATCTTGGCCCTCTGCCTTCTCCGGTAGACCCACCAATCTCACGTTGTTGCGTCTGCCTCTACATTCCAGGTCATCAACTTTATCGGTGAGAGTTTTCACGGTAATTTCCAGTGTGCTGACTTTGGTTAATAGCTCGTTAACGTTATCTTCCGCATCCGAAATCTGCTGCTCAGCATGTGCAATGCGCCCCGTGCATTCCTGCACCTGCTTTTTACATCGGTAATTGTTAGTTGCACTATGTCGATTTTCTTGTAAAGACCACTTTTCAATGAAATTATGGCTTTCATGAGATCTTCGTTAGTTTTCTCGCCTGAATTAGATGTTTCCTCCTCCATGAGTGACATAGCATCGCTCATTTCTTCTCCTTCGGAGTGTTGGTCTTCATGTCGTGGTTTCTGTTTGTCTTTTTTGTTACTCTTCGGTGACATTTTTACGTCCAAGTACTCTGATATTCGCGTTGCTTAAATTTAAGTCAAGTTTTGGTTTGGTTTGTAGGATTTATTATAAGCTAGCAGCAGAGCTCAAAAAGTCGTGACTACCTTGCACCACGCCATAACCCGAAGTCCCGCACCTCTTCCTTTAAAACTCACACAAGATGGCGCACAACAGAGGTGGCCACACTGACGCGTGTGTTATGGTGACTGTGGGCTCTCCTAAAGAGACACTTACAGGGTGATGTGTGTACTACCGAAAGCAGCGTGCATGCGTATGTGAGTGTGTGTGGGTTGGTAAAAGGGGAGCAAGAAAGAGAAAACAAGTGAAGAGTGTGCATTCAGTAGGGCTTAAAGCAAACAATCTTGGCTGGCACAATATTTGCTTTTCCATCTCTCAGGGGGTCAATAACTGAGCTGGCGCTCATCTACTGTCTGCTGGTCACTGTATTTGTAGAAACGTGAAGTATTGCAGGCATACACATAAAAAGACAACTAGCAACAACATAGTCACAGAATGAATAAAACAAAACAGCTTCTAGTTGCAAACAGCTAACAGTCAAACCCAAAGTAGGACCTGGTGGTCCTCAAAACAAACAGTTAAAGCTTTCATGCTAATATATACTGTCTCTGCCCAGACAAAAGCTCTCCTCTTTGGTGTAGCTTGGAGCGACTGGAGTGCCTCCCGGCATCTTGTAGATCCATCAATCTGAAGAATTGGCAGGGTGGCTGTAGCGTCCTATGGCAGGATAAATTTTGCTGTCCTCAACGTGACAGAGGAGGATCAGCAGAGTTAACTCTAGTGAAGAAGCGGGTCTCGGTGAGTCGATCTTTTTCTGAAGAAAAAGATTGTCTCCGTGTCTGGAAGTACAGAGGATCAGCTGGGTTGCTCGACATCTTACGAGGATCCAACAAAGTGTTTAACAGAAACACTTTCAGCAGTCTTTCACTCATCTAGCAAGCTAAGAACTGTGGCCTAGGTAGTAAGTATTCAAATGTTTATTTAGTGTTGGTCCTTTAAAGGGGTCATATTATGCAAATTCACTTTAGCATGGTTTTCTAACAATAATATGCATCCCCAGCCTGTCTATAAATCCCCCCCGAAATGAGATAATTCTATCCTCTCCCTCTCTTGCTTGCTCCACTTTTTTTGGAACTATCACCCTCCATGTCATCTTGAATGGACATAACTCCTCCCCTCCAGGTTGGTGACCCTGCCCAAGATATGTTTGTTCTGCCCCCTGAAAAATTCCACTCAGACACTATTTTGCCCCCTCGCAAACGCTGGTTCAAAATGGCGAAGGTACGAGTAAAGCACTGCAGTTGCTCTGTTGTTGGCTGCACGAAGCAGTACAGAAGTCTATTTTCACCTCCCTCTTCATCTGAGGCTTTGAAGGCCCAGTGGATTAATTTTACTTTCCTCATAGCCTGTTGACTTTTTAGCATGGCAGTTAACGTAAGTTAGTGTTTGTAACATAGCTTCATTATACGACGTTAATACAAGACAACATTAAACAGGGGACGTTGAAGAGAAGATATGTGAACATATATGTCTTGTAAAGCTAGCTTTATATACATAATGTCATTTGTAATTTGGATGCATGTGACTACTTTTCGCGTTGCCTTCTATGTAGCTAATGTCAGCTGTTGTTGTGGCACTAACCGGAGAGGTGTTTGTGTCTGAAAAATCAAGCCGATAAGGCAGCATTCAGACAAAAAGGCTATGCGGAGATATGGGTAGTTGTTTGGGCTTGTTTATTGCTGCTATGAAACAGTCATATATAACATTTTATGACTTGCTCTGTTTTTCGCTACTGCAGTTCCCTTCCCCCACTCGTTATATAATGTAATGTAGTTATGTTGTTTCAGTGTCTCACATATAGATCAGTGAAGAGTTACAGGGAATAGGTGAAAGGGGGGATACAATACACATTTTGCACATGCAACATTTATTGGATTTACAAGCTTTGGCTATGTTACAATACAATTTACACTGGAAGTGACAAAGTCTGTGTACGCCTCTCTCTTCCAGAGAGACAGGGAGGGGCGTGGCTTGCGCTGAAGGAGGCGTGGACAGGCACAGGACACAGAAACAGTGTGTTCTTAGTAGAGCTCACTAGAGAGAGTTTTCAGGCTGGCTAAAGTCCAGGAAAAAACTGGGTTTTTAGATAACGAACTTCAAATAGACTGTTCTGGGACCTCTGAGACCCATGTGAACCTGCTGAAAAGGAGTATAATATGGGACCTTTAAGATAACAGCTGCAAAAGAGCTGGAGCTCCCTTCCCCCATCTAGTCACACAGGGATTGCGGGAGACAGTGCAGTGCAGTGACAATTCAGCCCCTGGTGAAATCAGGGAAATTCTGGCGGATCCCACCTGGACCAATGAGAGGCAGGAGTTTGAATTTAAATTTAAAAAAAAACCTAGGTGTGATTTACTGGACCGCTGTACTCTAGGCACACATCTGTTATTCTCAAGATTTGCTGTGTAGGTCTTTCTTTGTTTAAGACATGCGGGTGAGATCCCAACGGTTTGAAAAATGTAGAAATTGTAATGATAATAAGTTCCTGGCGATAAGTGTGCTCCTCCTGTATGGATAAGTGCATTTGTCTGTGGTAGCCTACTTAAATGGCTGTTTGACTGTAATAACCTTACATGGTGTTTAGCAGCCATGTGTATTGGCTATACCATTCCTAGCGTGAGTTTTGCAGTGCGTTTTTTACTCTTTTAGGCGGTGCTGTTGATATGGTTGGATATGTTGTCAGATCTTTATATTTGTGTAATTTTAGATGGCTTTATTCAGCTAGAACTTTGTCATCACCACTGCTGTGGCCCCTTTCTCACTTTCATTTGTTGTGCAGATATGGTTGAACATAACTTATGGTATGTTTGGCTTTCATTTTCAGATTTTGCTGTGTGAAAAGTGCATGGCTCCACCAGAATGTTCATACGTCCTTGCCTGTAGATATGTAAAATATTCCTTCTTGCATATACAATGATACAAGGATACAATAAGGTTTATTGGTGATTATACAACAGATGCATAATGAAATTAAAGTGTGGTTCCCTCTTGATTAATTAATTGATTGTAGAAAAAATAAAAATAAAATGATTAAACATGGAGGAGTGCAGATGGTGTATTAAGTAGTCTCACAGCCTGAAGGAAGAAGCTGCTCTGTAGTCTGGTGGTATGACATTGGATGCTTCTGTATCTTTTGCCTGACGGCAGCAGGGTGAACAGACTGTGGCTGGGGTGGGTGTTGTCTTTAACTATCCTCTTGGTTCTGCGCAGGCACCTCACCTCCCTGACATCACTGATGCTTGGTAGATGGGTACCAATGATGTTTTGGGCAGTTTTAATCACTCGTTGCAGGATCTTCCTGTTCTGGACCGTGCACATCTCATGCCAGTTTGTGATGTTTCCAGTCAGGATGCTTTCAATCGCTCCTTTGTAGAAGTTGACAAGAACTTGGCGTGGGAATTTTGCTTTCTTAAGTTTCCTTAAGAAATACAGCTGTTTCTGAGCTTTTTCATCAGGTTAGAGTAAAGGTTTGCATTATATATATATAGTTTATAACTATATATAGTTGAGCTGCTGCCTGGAACATCACCGCCTAAGGGTAGGCTCTACTCTCTGACAGTCCCTGAAATGGAGGTCATGAACAAGTATATTAACAATGCTCTCTCTGCAGGCATTATTCGGCCATCTTCTTCTCCAGCAGGCGCAGGGTTCTTCTTTGTGGAGAAGAAGGACTGTTCTCTTCAGTCTTGCATTGACTACCGGGGTCTGAACAACATTACCATTAAGAACCATTACCCATTGCCACTAACCTCTTCAGCTTTTAAAAACTTGCAGGGAGCCACCATCTTCTCCAAACTGGACCTCCACAATGCTTATCACCTGGTGGGCATACGGGAAGGAGATGAATGGAAGATGGCCTTTACACCCAGTGGGCACTACGATACTATGATTTTGGCTTGACTAATGCTCCTGCTGTCTTTCGGAGCCTTTTGGAGAATCAGCTGTATGTTAAAGCTGAAAAGTGTGAAAGTGTGAAAAGTTTCACCGGGACACAGTGTCTTTCTTGGGGTATGTTTTGTCTGCTGGGAAGTTGGAGATGGACTCTGTTAAAGTCAAGTCTGTACTGGAGTGGCCCCAGCCCAGAACCTGGAAGGAACTTCAAAGGTTCCTGGGGTTTGCTAACTTTTATAGGAGGTTCATACACAGTTATAGTTCTGTTGCTGCCCCACTAACTGCTCTAACCTTTCCCAAGGTTCCCTTTTCCTGGTCGGCTGCTGCAGAGGAGGCCTTTTGCAAACTTAAAAAGGCCTTCACCTCAGCTCCCGTCCTAGTCACGCCTGATCCTCAGCTTCAGTTTGTGGTTGAGGTAGATGCCTCTGATGTGGGAGTGGGTGCAGCTCTGTCTCAGCGCTCCCCCAGTGATGATAAGCTGCACCCCTGTGCTTTCTTCTCTCACTGTCTGTCTCCCACAGAAAGAAATTATGTCGGCAATCGGAAGCTGTTGGCTGTAGGATGGCACTGGAAGAGTGGAGACACTGGCTGGAGGGGGCGGAAAAACCATTTCTGGTCTGGACTGACCATAAAAACCTAGAATATATCAAGACAGCTAAGTGTCTCAACTCCCGACAAGCAAGGTGGGCACTTTTCTTCTCTCAGTTCAACTTCGCCCTTTCCTACTGTCCAGGATCTAAAAATGTGAAGCCAGATGCCTTGTCACATCAGTTTGTCAAGGAAGGGGAATCTTCTGAACCTGACACTATCCTGCCAAGCCAGTGTCTCATCGCCACCGCACAGTTTTCCATAGAGCAAGAGGTACTGGAGGCCCTCCATCAACATCCATCTCCAGGTAATGAGCCTAGTGGGAGGCTGTTTGTCACTGTGTTCTTCAATGGGCTCATGCCTCCAAATACGCCTGCCACCTGGGGGGATCCAGCGCACCTTGGCTAGTCTTCGACAGAAGTTTTGGTGGCCCCAAATGCAGAGGGACGTGTTGGAGTATATAGCTACCTGCCCCAACTGTGCCCAGGGGAAGCTGTGCAATCATCCTCCAGCTGGCCACCTGCACCCACTGCCCATTCCTCGCCGGCCCTGGACTCACATAGCCCTGGACTTTATTACTGGTCTCCCAGACTCTGAGGGCAACACAGTCGTTCTAAGTGTTGAAGATCGATTTTCTAAGTCTGTGCATTACATTCCTCTGCCTAAACTGCCCACAGCTAAGGAAACTGCTCAGCTCCTGGTACAACATGTTTTTAGGATATGTAGAAGCCATTTCAAACTTATTTGAAGAATTTATATTTAAGTCAGGAAATTAAAGCTTTAGTTTAAATGTATTAATTTTAATTTAAGTAAGTGTGTGTTTATGTTAATTCATAGATAAATCTATACCTGTCCGGAAGAGGTTTGGTTATGGGTGGAGTTCTAGTTATACAGGTAAGCCAGCACAGGTGTGGAGGTCAGCTTTTGGCATTGTTTGAGGTTGAGACGAGCTAGACGCAAAATGTTTTTTGACCATGAAATTGAACGTAAGCCACGGGATAAGTTTGTGTTATTTGGATATTGAATCTTGGAATCCTCATCTGCCAAAATAAATGAGACTTCAACTACAGACCTGTGAGTAATGAATTTATTTAATGAATGAAAGTGGACACGCGTCAGATCACCAGTCAAGCTCGTATCATTCAGGTGGCTTTTAAAACTATGAAAGAGGAATCTGCCACTACAATTATAAGTCAAAAAACAGCGTTGGAAACTGTTGAAAACATATTGGAGTCGTGCGTAATGAATGACAGTCGTGTTCGGCATCAGCTGGTTTGGATGAGTGGATGAAGTGGAGCATTGTGCAACGTGGAATAAAGAAAAATATCTGTGTTTCATGATTGATGATCAAATTCACACAGTGACTCTCTGATGTGCATCTCATGTTTTAATGTTTGGCTCTCTGAAACATAACTAAACATGAAGGAGGACAGCGCAGGGGATGCGCTCACAGGCATGAGCGAGGATGAATGGCTGCAGCGGGATATCACCGCGAGGAGAACAAAATTACAGCTCACCTTGAAATCAAATCAAATTGAGGATTTGTTGGGAAAAGACTCAAATAATCAAGAAATCAAACTGAAAATGAAAGAATTCAATGCACTTTTGGAAACGTTCAAGGAGCTCAATCAGTCCGTCCTTCGGCAATTAAATAAAGAGGAGCAAAGCGCAGATCAAGAGCAGTGGTTTCGACCTAAATTAAAAAGGTTTGAAGACTTCATGCAAAAGGTTAACGTGTGGTCTAAAGATGTTGAAAAACGAATGGAAAAGAATTCAACAGAGCTGGATGAAATAACCCATCTTGACAGTGCATTCAATATGTCAAAACGAACCTCCCACAGTGCGCGCTCTAGCGCGTCATCAGCAAGGTCGGTGCGCCCGAGAGAGGAAACTAGGAGAGCAGCGTTGGAAGCGCAGGTCGCTGCTCTAAGACAAAAACAGGCTTTGGCACTTAAGGAGGCACAGCCAATGGCTGAAAAAGAGGAGATACAAATTGAAACAGCTCTTGCAGTGTCAAATGCAAAAATAAAAGTTTATGAGGATCATGAAATTGCAGAATGTGATGGAATGAATGAATATTATGATGCCTCAACCACAACACACAAACAAAAGAGTGTTAATATCCAAAAGGAATCAAGTCTTATTAACGTAATGAACACTAAGCCCTCTGTCCCATCACTAGGAGCTAGACCTAAGGCACAAAGACAACATGAATGTGTCACCACTCATTCAACACCCCAACAACCTTCAGATCAGACAAATGACCTCTGTGATGTCATGAAACGTCAGACCAGTATGACAGAAATGCTTGTTAAAAATCAGCAATCAGCTCGTTTACCACAACATGATGTTCCTGTATTTTGTGGTGACCCTCTAGAATTTAGATCCTTTATGAAGGCCTTTGAACGTGTTGTAGACTCTAAGACTGACAATAATGTGGACAAACTTTTCTTTTTGGAGCAATTCACAAGAGGAGAGCCACACGACTTGATGAAAAGTTGCCAACACATGCACTCTGGCCGTGGTTATAGGAAAGCACTGCGGCTACTGGAGGACCATTATGGAAACCCTCTTAAAATTGCAACAGCTTTAATGGACAAACTATTTAAGTGGCCACAAATTAAATCTGAGGATGCAAAAAGCCTTCATAGTTTCTCACTTTTTCTAGTGAACTGCAGCAACGCTTTGGAGGATTTGGATTATATGGATGAGTTGGACAATCCAGCCAACATGAGGGTTGTTATTTTAAAGCTTCCATATAAAATGAAAGAAAAATGGAGAGCTTTGGCCTTTGACATTAAAGAGAAACGTCAAACTTGAGTAAGATTTGTGGATCTTGTGGCTTATGTGGATAGAGAGGCGAAAATGCTGAATGACCCTCTGTTTGGAGACCTGCAGGGTGCTGCAAGTGAAAGAAAAACACCTGTTATGACAAAAATGACAAAGAAAGTTCATCCAAGAGGAAGTAGTTTTGCTACTAATGTATCATTGTGTGATGAAGAGAAAAATGAAAATGTAAAGAACAAAGCTAAAACCTTGTGTAACAACAGTGCCTTCTCCAGGCCATGTCTTTGTTGCCAAAAGAGCCACACCATGGCATGGTGTAACCAAATCGCAGAGAAACCACACAGAGAGAAATTGGAGATTTCAAGAAGGAATGGCATTTGTTTTGGGTGCTTGATGAAAGGGCATTTAAGCAAAGACTGCAAAAGGAGACTGACCTGCCAAGTATGTTCTCAGAAACATCCAAGCCTTTTGCACGTCTATAAAAATGAATATTTTTCTAAACAAACAAACACAGGATGTCAAACAGAAAACACTGGATGTCAACAAAAGGTCTCAAGTGCACTGGTGAGCCTGAATCATGCTGCAACTTCCCCAACTGGGGCCGGAGACAACTACATTCTATCTATTCTTCCAGTTTGTGTCAAGTAAAAGAAAGGAACAAAATTTATTGAAACTTACACATTTATGGATCCTGGGATCCCAGGAACCTTTTTGTACGGATACACTAGCAAAGCAGCTGAACCTCCATGGCAAGGGAACTGAAATTGTTTTAAGCACCGTGAATGCCACTAAACAAATTAAAGGCTGTCTCATAAAAGACTTGGAGGTCAGTGACATAAATTAAGGTAAATTTGTCACACTTCCAAAGGTTTTCACTCAAAGGAGCATTCCTGTTGGAACAAATAATATCCCTCTTCAGAAAGATGTTGATAAATGGTCATACCTTAAAGACGTAAACCTGTCACACATTGATGCAGATGTAGGACTGCTTATTGGTAATGATGTTCCTGAAGTTTTTGAGCCTTAGAGAGTGATTCACAGCCAAAACAATGGACCATAGGCTGTTACAACAATTCTAGGATGGACTGTGAATGAACCTATCAGAGGACAAGAGGATGGTGAACAGCAAAACAGTACTGTGAATCGAATATCAGTCAACCCCATAGAGAGAATGCTTGTGCAGCAGTACAACTTGGATTTTCCTGAACGTGGTTGTACTGAAAAGGTGGAAATGTCAGTTGAAGATAAAAGATTCTTGGACAAAGTGTCAAATTCTGTGGATCATAAGGAAGGCCATTACTACATTAAGTTGCCAACAAAAGAGTCTGAAATAAGGATGCCAAATAACAGGGATGCAGCAGTTCAGTGTGCACTTACTCTTAAGAAAAGGCTCAACAGGAATCAAGATTTTCTCAGAGAATATTCAGACTGTATTACAGAAATGTTGGAAAAGGGATATGCTGTCAAAGTCCCAGAAACACAGCTGAAATGGCAGGATGGAAAAGTGTGGTATATTCCACATCATGGAGTCTACCATCCACAAAAGAAAAGGCTGCGTGTAGTTTCTGACTGTGCTGCCAGTTATCAGGGAGTGTCTTTTAACCAAAAGCTGCTTCAGGGACCAGATTTAACCAACACGCTTACTGAAGTGCTGACTCGCTTCAGACAGGACAATGTGGCTATGATGGCTGACATTGAGGCCATGTATCATCAGGTGAGAGTTCCAGAAGACACAGACCTTCTGCGTTTTCTATGGTGGCCCGAGGGTGACCTAACTCAAGAGATGGTTGAATACAAAATGGTTGTCCATCTGTTTGGAGCTACCTCTTCTGCCAGCTGTGCAAATTTTGCCTTGCGCAAAACCCCTGAAGACAATAAAACCAGGTCCTCACCTGAAGTTGTGAAAACTGTGCTAAACAGCTTTTATGTAGATGATTGCTTAAAGGCAGTGAGCAATGAGGAGGAAGCCGTCACTCTCAAGAAAAACCTAACAGCTCTTTGTGCATCAGGTGGTTTTAAACTCTCTAAGTGGACCAGCAATAGTCGCTTTCTTTTGAAATCTATACCTGAGAGTGAAAGGGCAAAAGATGTGAAAAATCTGGATCTTGCTAAAGATGCACTTCCCATTGAGAGAGCACTAGGAGTGCTATGGTGCGAAAATTCAGACTCCTTTAAATTCAGAGTGAACTTGAAGGACAAACCAATGACAAGAAGAGGAGTTCCATATATGATCCACTCGGGTTTATTGCTCCTGTTGTGCTACCAATCAAAATGATTCTTCAAAGGCTGTACAAAGAAAAGATTTCCTGGGATCAAGAAATTTCTCAGTATCTTTTACATGACTGGTCGACTTGGCTAAACCAACTGCCTCAAATATCCAACTTCCAAATTATTAGGTGCATCAAGCCAAGCGACTTTGGGACAATTGTGGCAGCTCAGCTCGATCACTTTTCAGATGCTTGTGAAAATGGATATGGAACAGTCTCATTTTTAAAGTTGACAAATGATAAAGGCCTTGTACATTGTGCTTTTATGATGGGAAAATCCAGAGTATCTCCTTTGAAACAAACAACAATTCCACGTATGGAGCTTACTGCAGCAGTGATGGCTGTGAACATTGACAAAATGATGAGAAGGGAGCTTGAGATTGATCTTCAGGACTCAACATTTTGGACTGATAGCACAGCTGTGCTAAAATACATTGCAAATGAGGCACTGAGGCTGAAGACTTTTGTCGCAAACAGGATTGTAATTATTAAAGAGAATACAAATGTGGAACAATGGAATCATATGGATACTTCTGAAAATCCAGCTGGTTGTGCATCACGTGGACTCACAGTGGAAAAGTTTTTGGCCAATCACTCATGGACTCATGGGCCATCATTCTTAAAGGATGCAAGCAGCAAAAAGAAAGAGGGATATAAATGCATAAAACTTTCAGAGGATGACCAGGAAGTAAGAAAAACAATTTTGGTGCTCTCAACAGTGACAGAAGACTCAGACGTGGGAAAACTGATAAGTCACTACTTGAGCTGGCTGCGGTTGAAAAGAGCCATAGCCTGGATACTCAGAGCCAAAGTCATTCTGATGTTGAAAAGTCACAAAGGAAAGGAAAAAGTTATCACCTTTAAACCCTCTCTGCACCAAGGGCCTTTAACAGTGGAAGAACTGAATAGAGCAGAAATGGAGATTGTTCAGTATTCTTCCAGTCAGAAATCTCAGCTTTAAAAAAAGGAGAGCAGGTGCTGAAAAGGAAAAGTCCAATTTACAGGCTGGATCCATGCCTTCAAGATGGCATACTAAGAGTCGGTGGGCAATTACATAAATCTGCAATGCCAAAAGTTTCAAAGCATCCTATAATAATGCCAAAAGATCTTCATGCCACCAACCTGTTGCTACAAGACATCGATGAAAAAACTGGACACTCCGGCAGAAACTTCATGCTCTCTCACCTTCGTCAGCGGTATTGGATTCCCTCAGCAAATGCAGCAATTAGAAAACTTTTGTTCCGTTGTGTCACTTGCAGAAAAAAACATGCAAAAAATGGCAGACCTGCCAATGGATCGACTGTTCCCTGACAAACCACCTTTCACAAATGTAGGGATGGATTATTTTGGGCCCATAGAGGTCAAGAAAGGTCGCACCATTGTTAAAAGATATGGAGTGTTGTTTACCTGTTTAACAACGTGTGCTTTGCACATTGAAGTCTCCCACACACTGGACACTGATTCATGTATAAACACAATTCGACACTTCATGTGTAGAAGAGGACAAGTGGCTCTCATCAGATCTGAAAATGGAACAAACTTAGTTGGAGCTGAAAGAGAACTAAGAGCAGCTATACAGGAAATGGATCAAACCAAGATACAAAATACTCTAGCACAAAGAGGATACAGTGGATTTTCAATCCACTTGCTGGACCACATTTCGGTGGTATTTGGGAAAGACAAGTAAGATTGGTGAAGAAAATTCTAAAATCTGTGCTTCATGAACAAACAATAGATGATGAGTGCCTGCAAACAGTGCTTTGTGAAGTGGAAGCTATCATCAATGACAGGCCAATAACTGCATCATCGAATGACCCCAATGACGTGGAGGCTCTAACGCAGAACCATGGACTGAGATCCAAGATGGCGCCGCAGATGGCAGCCTCGGCACATCGCTCCCTGGGAATTTGCATGTTTTTGTTTATTTTCTTTATGGTTGGGCACTCTGTCCCTATCACTTTCAGTAGAGATGCCCTGCTAACCATCAGGGAGTCTTCTCCGGACACTTTCCCCTTATTTCATACGAACCCAGAGGACTTTCTAGAACTTTTGGTTGGAGGAGCAGCAGCTCTGTACGGGACGTGGAGGAGACGCAGAAGAGGTAAGCGGGCCGGCACACTCATTAAGCTCTGCCATGTCATGGGGGGACTTTAACAGAGCGAGATTAAATCATGAACTACCAAAATATAAACAGCACATCAGCTGTCCCACCAGAGGCAGCAACACACTGGACCACTGCTACACAGTTATTACA
>JAPZDZ010086193.1:0-19543 GCA_029783805.1 Acanthurus tennentii
TAGTAGTGTTAGGAGTGGACGGCAGAGAGGTGAGATGCAGAGTCACCTGTGGAATCACCTGCGGGGGTACGCTGAGTCGAGTGGTCTGCAGCAGGACCACTGTGCTCTCCCAGCAGGACCGCTGTGCTAATATTTTCCATCAAGTTTGCCAAGTTATTCTGAGAACCGCTGCCCAATGTAAAAAACGGTTCAATGATGTAAGGAGAAGTGCCAAAAAAAAGTTGTAAGAGCAAAGAAGGCACACAGTGGCCACTAGGGGCGGCCCCTCCACCAGCCTCTGGTAGAGTAGCCAACCGTCCCGTTTTTCCCAGAATTGTTCTCTTTTTTTCACCAGCTCTCTCGGGAAAATAAAAATCTCTCCCGTGACACAATTTGTCCCGTTTTCTGGTGGCTTGCATACATTTGCTCCATCTCCTTCCTCGTCAGTCATCTCTCCTCCCATTTCAAATGGTGGAAAGAAGACGTCAGCGCGGACTTAGGTCAAGTTTCCCTCCCTAGAGCCGCTCTGAGCACTAGGGCGCGCGCAGATGATGTACGTATAGTCGGGAAGAAAACAGACAATTTTAAGTAGCCGCAGAAGCACGGGGGACCTTTCTATACTACAGAATGAAGAAAATCAAATGAGGTTTTTGTATTTTCCCCAAAAATCGGGACAAATTGTGTCCCGGGAGAGATTTTTATTTTCCCGGGACAGCTGGAGAAAAAAAGAGAACAATTCTGGGAAAAATGGGATGGGTGGCAACTCTAGTTACAATCCTGACTGAGTGACACTCTGAATTGGTAATAGTGGACGAGCCCTCCACCCCAAAAATTTGTTCTAGTGTCCCGTTTTTTCACAAATTAGAGGTGGCAACCCTAGCCTCAGGATGAGCTCAGCAGAAGACATCGCGTCACTTCCAGCTGCCGTCAGGTTGAGTTTCCATTATGCGTGACAAACGTCTTTGAACTGACATCGGATGTGATGGGACAATTACTATAGACACAAATGTATATGCTGATTCAGACGGTTACATTAAATAGTGGTTGCTGTGATTGTTTATTGCACTGAAAAGTGCCCGACACTCTGGAAACCTGCCTATGAGGTTTTGGTGACTTGTGCGCACTGCGCGCTGGTCAGCCAAATTACCACTATGCCGAGCCGCTTCGCTTGTGCCAAGAATAGACCAGGTTGGAGCTGACAAGCTTTCAGCTGACAAGCTTTCAGCGCGTCTTCGGCACTGTGTTTTGTCATGAAATTGTCACTGCTCCAAGCTGAATCCGTCGACTCCTCCCCCTGGTGCGCCAAGATGGGTGCACCAGGTCTACCAAATTGGCTGCGCACGGTGGTGCGCCGGACCAAATTACCACTGCACGGGGTGCGCCGCACTCCGCCACCCTGCACTGCGCCACGAAATTAAGAGCCCAAAATGTCAAAATATTGTCAGTTAAAAACTGACACCTCACACTGACATGCACAGACACCAATCATTTAACTAATTTAAAAAACTGAGATGAATAAATTCAGTTTTCTGTTCTGGTCTGTAGCTGCTTGTGGTCCCAGCAGAGGAGTCAGTTCAGTTTGATGGGCAGATCCTCTCCATATTAGGCCTTCACCTTAACAAGCAGCCTTAAGTGAAAGATACTCATCTTTACAACTAAGCTGAACTGTTTATTGAATTTGAAAGCAGAGTCAAAAATCAGAAACAGGTTTGGAGCATTTACTGGATCGCCAGTTCCTGCATCACAAGTAGAAATGGCAGAATTGCCACTGGAATTAAGAAGAAAACAACTGATGGATAACTATTGGACAAATCTGCAAGGGAAAAGTGAGGGTGACAGTAAGAGGTTAGTACCACAACCATCCAAGAAGTCAGATGGCCCAAACCGAATAATTTCCACTATTAATTTTAATTGCACTGGAGACGCTTTGAGTTGAGTGCGGCACCCTAAGTGACTCCGCCATCTGCCAGCGGTGGGTTGCCCATGGCCTGCCTCAATTTTAAATTGCACAGTAGTCATACACGCATCTTATTACAACATCCACAACTACACACACACACACCTTCTAATGTGCGCACCATATACCCATTGTTGGATGAGGGGTTGGTGGGGGCATGGAAGGGACCTCCTGATGCCTCTATCGCTGACTCTACAAGGGCTGGATGGGGTGTCTGTCTTGAAGAAAGGGTGTCAGTTCTGCTTCAGGGGCGCCGATGGGGGTTGTGGAGGAATGGCTGGCTTCTCCTTATAGGGCTGGGACCTTACTGTTGTGATTTGTGCCCTCTGCCGGTGATCTGGGAATTTCAGTGATGCTATCAACTCTGTCTGTGTTTGTGGGGGTTGGTCCCTGGCTGGACTGGGCGTCTGCTCCCCTCAGTCCCCCTCGGGTTGCTGTGACCTCCTGTTGTCTCCTCTACAGGGAATAGAGTTTGATCTGTGTACAGTGGGCTGGGTCGTCGGGGTGAGCTTAGGCCTGCCCTTGCTCCTGGGGGGGGGGGGGCTCTTTAGGAGGTCTGGGCAGTACAACTGGGTCCTGTGGCTCAGTGCTCAGCCCACACCGGAGTTAGTGGCTTTCGGCAGACAAGGGGTTTCTTGTCCCTTGTCCCTTGGTGGGCCTCTTCCAGCCACGTCCTGCTGGTTCTTCCTTAAGGTTGAGTACACAGTTGTCTCTAGAGCTGAGGGCTCTTCAGGCTCTTGGGAGCTGCTGGTTTTTCCGGTGGCTTGGATCTTGGCCTGCTTGCTCCTTGGGGGCCCCATATCAACCACCAAACCACCACAATCACACACAGTACACAACGATCTCAAAAAATGATGTCATCACTGTTACAGTTATTTTGGGATGTATTTTTTTTATTTTTCCTACCACTACCAATGCAAATGCTTGCATTGTGGATGAAGTTCTTACTCCAAAAGCTAATGCTATTGTAGTGTTGCTACTTATACTTACGTTACTACTTACTACTGCTATTTATATTTGTTGTTGTTGTTGTTGTTTGTGTTTTTCCCTGTCTTTGTCTTTCCTAGTCTCTCTCTTCTCTCTTCTTATCCACTCTGAAGCCTTATGCAGGCCAGAAGCCTTCCCAATAAATTTTAACAAAGATTGCAACTGGAGGAGTATATCAGACTCCTCTTTTACAGAGCAAATTTGTTTTTGGCACCACAAGGGACCCAGACCTCTCACACTGCATGCCTGAGCTCTCGAGAAGGACAGGTTTACCAAAAAGAAAAAAGAGAAAAGAGATTCAGTTTGTTTTTATTGAGGTTGAGAAAATTTACCTCTATTTATGACTGGAGATCTTCGAAACAATTTTGCACAGCCCGAATGAAAGCACAGCTATTATTTTTTATTGGCAAATAGATTTGAAGATCATCTGCTACACAATGAAAGGAAATGTTGTGCTTCTCGAAGATGGATCCCAAGGGAAGCACATGTAGAAAGAAAAGAATGGGACCCAAAATGGAGCCCTGGGAACCCCACAGTGAAGTGGGGACACAGCTGAGGAAAACTGGTCTAGATGCACAGAGAATTTCCTGTCAGACAAATCAGACTGGAACCACTTTAGGGCTATGCCTTTAATTCCTAAACACAAGTCAAAATGTGATAGCAGAATGTTGTGATCCACCGTATCAGGCGCAGCAGTCAGGTCCAAAAGCACCATGACCATAGAGTTACCAGGGTCAGCAGTTAGCAGCAGGTCATTAATAACTCTTAAAGGGCTGTTTCTGCGCTATGGCACACTTCAAAACCAGATTGAAACTTGTGTTATAAACCTATTTTAACTTCATTTATTAACTTCATTTCTCTACTAACTTGCACTTTCATTTGTAGAATTCTTTGCTGTGTACACTTTTCATATATACTCCTGCATAGTTAGAGAACAAAGAGAAGAGTCATACTCATACTATGTCCCTGCCTCAATGCTTACACCATCAAACTTTAGATACTTGATACTGGATTTATTACAAACAAACAACAAGTTTTCTGGTTTGGACAAAACCCCCAGAAATATATATGGTAAGACAGTTCATTGTCCACCCTGTTTCTATCAGTGAGTAACAGCTAAATAACAGGAAAGTCGCTTGTATAATTCAAAACAGTTCATCACTGCCAAGAGCTACATCCTGTAAAGTGGTTAGATAGTTCAATCAGCAAATCTCTAAAAAAGTTTCAACAAAGACTAAATGCAGCAAATTCATGCATGTGCAAATACCTTTCAGAAGAGCAATGGAGAGCTGATCTGTATTCAGATTGTTGACATATTTCCCCAAATAAGTGTTTAGCACCCAGGCAGCAAGACCCTCCAACATCCTTGTGGCTCAGGGATGATGATGATGACTACTTGTGTGGGAAGAAGTTGTGTCTCTGCAGAAGCCCACACACAGGAGGTCTGTCACACAAGGACACAACTTTTATTTAACTTTTGAGATATTGGTTTTGATAAAGGCATGCTATCTCTAAGTTGATCAAAACTCTGTCTTGATTGTCCAACTTTGGAGGATAGCTCTCATTTGTAGTTCATTCATGGGTCAACCATTAAAAAAATGAGGATTTGTCTCAAAGAATGATAAGTAGGTTTACAAATTTTGCACAGAAGTCACAAGGCCACTGTCTATTAAAATCCTACAACCACCTGAAAGCTCCATACTATTTATACATGGATGTACACTCCCATGTCATGATGACCACGATATTTTACCGTCTACTTGACGGTCACTTTTAAGGAGTCTGAACGTTCAGGAATAACCTATTCTTACTGTTACGAACCAGAAAGGAAATTAAATTAGCAACAATTCGGACATCAGACTGAAATTATCTGAGGCCGAGTCATTAATGACAGCTAACATTAAAGTTAGTTGAAGTATTAAGGTAGTGTCTGGTCACATTCGATGACTCACCCAAGGCCCACGTCACTTATCAGACGTGGGCTAATAATGATTAAAAGTTTTCCTTACTTTGTGATACTCATCTTAAGTGAGGTCATGATAAAAAGCTTCGTGTTTACATAAGGTATCATCAGCAGTGTTACGGCCTACAGCTAAGAAGTAAGTCACAGCTCTTAAATCACTTATCGACTAAATTTTTGAATTTTGATGTCAGTTAAATTTTACCATTATCATGTGGTCATTTCAAAATTACACTAAGAACAAGACAGACGTTACTTTAACTGCTTAACGTAACCGTAATCTGTCTTGTAACTTTGCTCGACATTAAAATCAAATTGATTACAACAAAATTAAAATAACTGTTGACTTGTAGGAAAGCTTTCACCATCTGCACTCAACACAGAACTAGTCGTTGTGATGACGGACAGTGCAAGGTTGTAATCCAACTTAGCTAGCCACTTGGCTTAAACTAGCATGCAAAGGTTGAACGCTCATAGTCAAATACAGACAGCTAACGGTTAAACAGACTTGAAGATAAGACTAACCGTATTCGTTTTCATAGAAAACACAGCTAATCATCCCTAAATAACATGGTCCTTGTTGAGTTTAGAGAATTTAGAATTCTGTGTCGCAGCATTGTGAAGACACACTTCCTCATTGCGTTGAACTTCCTCTGACTCTTTCCCGTCACGTGAAAAACACAAGCCATTCATGTGGTAATGACGACGACTACTTCTTCTTCTTCTTCTTCTTCTTCTTCTTCTTCTTCTTCTTCTTCTTCTTCAGGGTGGTTGGCATCTAGCTTAATGGCGCATTACCGCCACCCTCTGCTCTGGAGTGTGGATCGTAGACTAACAATCTTGATCATTCTTCCTTGACCTTAAACCAACATGAACAAAGGAAGGAGAAAAATCTACAGTAAAATATTTGTTGTGATAACCACCCCAGTACCCTATAACTGTGTTCCCTTTATATCCCACAAAAAACCCTATATCCATTTACAGAGCATACAGTAGGCCAACCCTCACCCATGCCCTTCCACCCCCACACAGTATAGTTTTCAATGTGAAGTCCTGCACCCCTAATTACTTAAGATCATTTTCCATAATCTCTCCTCCCTGTCCTACACTTTCTACACCTCAAAATTATATGCTTTACTGACTCCTCTTCCCGACACTCCTCACACAACACAGTTTCCTCTCTCCTGTGATCATTCTCTACCCTAGCAACTTTGATATTCTGTTGAATTAGTAAAAAATGTGTTCCCCTGCTCTCTTTGTCCCACTTTTCTTGCTACATTTAGTTGTAGCACATTCCTTCATCACAAAATGATGCCAAATGCACTGGCTAAAAAAATTTTATAGTCTATTTCAGACCATGCAAGCATATTAATATGGCTCTGTGGATAAACTACTGAAGGGCTCATTCTAAAGTCAAACACTCCAAAATCTTTGGAAATGTCGTTCCTCACCTGAACAAAGTGACACCTTTGACACCTTCTCTCCCAGCACTACTTTTCTCCCAGCACTACTGCAACACTGCTTTTGTTGGGTGAGACGCATATGCCCCTGCAGATTTGTTCAACAATTGTTCATCAGTTGTTTTCTTCTTAATTTCAGCGGCAATTCTGCTACGTGTGATGCAGGAATTGGAAATGTTTTAAAAGCTCCAGAGCATATTTTCAGTCTGAGCCTGAATCAAATTCAGTTTTCTTGAAAATGATCTAGCTGCTGATCTAAATGCTATATGCTTAGCATATGCTATATGCTTTTCTAATGCTAAGAAACCTGCTCCCCAATCAAGCTTCGTTAGACATCTCAGAACAGTAATTACATTTTTCCTTTTTTACTTCATTCTCTTGATATGGTCTATCCATGTCATCCTTGAGTCAAAGAGAACTCCCAAGAAATTAAATGTTCCAACTCTTGATTTCTCTCTCATACATGCTTAGTTTCATTCCTCCTCCAATTCTTTTTCCAGTAAAAAATAGACTGTTTGGGTTTTTTCTATTGGGAACCAAAATTCTCAATCATAACCCCACACCACTACTTCATCACTTGCTTCCTGAACTTTCCTAACTACATGCTCAATACTTCTTCCACTGTTCCAAAGTGCTCTGTCATCTGCAAACAATGACCTACCCATAATTACTGCTAAACTGAGGCCTAATATCTTCTCCTATCGCTTCATTAAAGAACACGCAGAATTTGGCTCACACATAGAAACTTTTTTGAGGATAGACTTGGCGCAAATCCAATAATTTGGTGACCCTGACGTGAAGAAGACAGAGAAGTGACGGACCCTGGAAAGAACTGAAAAACAGCAGAAAACTGCAATGTGGTGACAACAACCTGCTGGCTGTTAACATAAGGTAAGCAGACGCCTGTTTTATCAAAGTTCTACCATTGGATATACCAAATTGTGTGTTGTCATTACGCTCCAAGTGTCCTAGTTGAGGTAAATGAATAAAGCATTAAAATAATAGTGCACAAGGTTTGAAGTCCTGAATGTGAAAGATCCTCAAAAAGCAACAACTGCACAGCATGTTTAAAGTCCTGAGAGTATTACTCTAAAAGCAACAGAAAGAATATTTTAAAGGGTTTTTACGAGTGGGAAAGGAGGCTGGAGGCTTTGATCTTCAACAAAGCAACAAGACTTGTAATCTAAAAGCGACTGGGTTTCAGTACCGCAAGGTTTTGTTTTAATCTTCGACAAAGCAACACATAGTCGCAATAGTGAGGAGGTTTAGAGCCCATTGAGCAGGATCTCATAAAAGCAAAACACTCACGACGATTAGACTTTTTTTATGTGTTGAATGTTTTGTATGTGTTGAATGTTATGTGTTGAATGTGTTGTATGTTATAAAACTGCAGTGTTTTGTTATATTTGTGTGTGAGGGTGGTAGAAACTCAGTGGTGTCTTAAGAGAGAGAAAAAGTCGTGTCTCAGGGAAAAGTAATCAGCAGCGGAAACCTGACTGGTGTCAACGCAAGCTGTCTGACGAAAATTACTGACAGGGTCAGTTGCTCGGGCTGTGCCATACAAACTGACTGGCATCGTTTTTGAGCAAGGTAGAAATCCAGGCCAAGGAAGTTAGATAAACACCAGAAAACAGAGAAAGGGTCAATGCTAGTTAGAAGAAAGTGAAATAAAGAGGTGGAGGAAAAAGAAAAGAGAAAGGTCCACTTACATTACATGACCTTAGCATGTCTGGCGGTTGAATTGAACCATAGGCGATCCATGGAAAAACCACCACAGAAAAAGAGAGATGTGAAAAAAGAGGAAACAAAACCATCAGCGCCCCTATATCCTGAGCTCCCTGGAACAAAATTACCTCCATATCCAACACCCCAGATGCTGCTGTTTCACGTTGAGGAAGGAGCAGTAAACATGACAAAAATAGGGACAGAAGAGTATATTAGGGCTAGGGAAAGATTAGAGGAAGCAGTGAGAGAGGGAATTTGAGAAGTGGAGGATCTGACAAGAGAAGCAACACAAAGGGTGATAGAAGCTAGGGAGGCCAGCTTTATGATAGCTCAACATGCAAGATTAAGCGAAGTAAAAAATGAGGAAGACTCACACTGGTCTAGACCAGAGGCTCATTCCACCCCACAAAGGATTGCATGATGACTCACAGGGAGCAATAGTGGCAGTAGAAGGGTTCCTTAACAGGCAACACAGGGACCTGGTAGAAGAGGTGCAAAGGACAGGGGGAAATTCACAGAGAGACTCAGAGGAAGAGAGTGTGGGGAGCTACGAGGAGGAAGAAGAGACCACCTATCCAGTGACACTTGTAGGAGCATTAACCAGGCATACAAGAGATAACACCACCACTGCACGACACAATGCAGAACGCAGATATAGGGCCCCATTGTACACTTTGCGCCATGCGCCAGTGCCGCATTAGGCAAGGCAGAGCTGGATTCCTCTGCTGCTCCTGGAACAAGGCGGCAAAGGTTGACCTGGAAACTCCCATGAATTAATTTTTAACTGTCCCCACCCAATCAGCTGTGTAGAATCATCTCATCAATTCACAGGTGTTTCACGGGTGTTTCTCTCGCAAAAAAATGAATGAACCAATCGGAGAATCCGCTCTCATTCCCTTCAAAGACTGGTGCGCCACCGGCACACAGCGTATTATTATTGTACCCCTGGCGCACACAGCTGAACTACAAGGTTTTATTTATTCATTCATTCGTTCATTCGTTCATTCGGCTGGACGGGGACAACACTCAATGAATGTATTGTGTCAGACAGCTCTGAGCTGATTCCCCCTTAAGTCAAATAATTTAGAAAGCAAACATTTCCATAATTTGTCATATGTATTTCTACAATATATTTTCACCTGTACAGGCAAGCTCACATAAATGAGAGGGGTATGTTCGTCTTAGCCAAACACAAGATACACACACTCCCATACACATGCTGTTTACTTCAAACTTCATATTTTGTGATCAAAAATATTTTCAAAGGACACTTTACTAACTTCACTAAATATGTCAAAAGCACACTTAATTATTTTTCACTGCTGAGAGGCAAAAACAGAAAATAAAAGTTTTTGTGACTGTGGAGAGGAGTGTGAGGACATTGCGGTTCAGGCTGTTTTACGTTTGTGCCTCCATTTAGACCGGGTTTTGGCTGGCGCATTTGACCTCATTGCTCCAGTTGTAAGATAACAAACACGCCAGGACACGCCTCCATTCTGCCTTCATTCTCAGACCTCTGCCCCTCGGTGGACAGACCCGGCGCAAGTGGATTTCCTATCCTACACTTGTGACAAAAATGTCGTTTGCGCCGATTGTAAGATAGCAATGACACCTGCGCCACTGGTGCACCCCGGTTGCGCCATGTGTACAATAGGGCCCACAGACTTAGAGCTAGGGAACATATGCAACTTCCTGCCAGATACACACATCAGACACATCAGATGCCACTGATATACAAGGGGATTCAAATGGGAGAAGTAAATCAGCCATTTTCTTTCGCAGACATAAACTGCATCCTGGATAAAATGCCCCTTCCCATGGAGGGCGGAGGAGCCCGGATGGAAAAATTCTGTCAACTCACACTGGGTCACAAATTAGCCATGGGAGATTGGAGAGCTCTATTAGGGAAACAATTGGCAGTGTGGGAAATTAGGCAGATTGAGACAGCAGCAGGGACCAAAACCCTCCCAGATTCAGAGTCATTTGCCAAGAGAGCCACGGCCATTGGCACTGCTATGAGGGATAAATTTCTCATTCCACCAGGGGCAATGCACGCATTAACATTTTCAACCAAATATGGGGAGGAGATGTCGGCATTTCTGAGTAGGCGTAAAGGAGTTCGGACAGACAGTCATCCCAGCTCAGGTCAGCTACAAACTACACTGTTCAGAAAAGCAATTATGACAGGAATGCCTAAATCAGTCAGAGAGTCTATGGAAAGCAACCCAGACATCCCTGTTCTATTGAACAACGGGAAAAACATTTAACACACCATATGAAGAGACACAGAGCTAGGCAGGAGGAAGATAAACAGAGTACAGAGTCAGGTCAGGTCCAGCTTCTCAAATTGCAGCTAGAAGAGGCCAGAAAAAAGATAAATGATGCTAAGAAAACTAATCACTGGTCTGCCAATGTTGAAAAAAAATCCTCAAAGTCCAGTTTCGGGTTTGCTGTGATGGTGTGAGTTTTATTAAAGTATGCCGGCAAACTGATGAACTGACTGACAGAGAGCGGGTCTGTGTCTGTGAGCTGACCCAGAGCAAATGACTTACAAGCATTTATATACAGAGAAGCAGGTAATGTTAAACAAAAGGGGACAACAAAAGGGAGACGAAAGGAACAGATTCAGGAAGGGGCATATACCTAATTAGGTTAAGTGAATCAACAAGAAACAAAAGACAGGGTGGGGCATTTGCATTCAGATATACAGGGTGACAGAATCAAGGGGTCAGATTAGGAGATATCATCAAAAGGGAAGTGACACAGCTGGCATGAACCGATGGATGATTGATGTACCCAAGACGTCATTTGACTACATCAAGATCAAAGGTTCACTCCAGTAGGGGGTAGAAGTTCCGAGACATCACTTAATGAAGTTCCTAGACGTCACTGAATTTCAATACATTTCTTCATCACCAACCAGATGGTTCAGCACCTGCCCAAAAAACCTCAAACGCCCAATCTATATCCGGTGCCTGAGTGGGCACCACAGCCCCACGATGGGGGCAGGCAAGTAAGGATGGCTAGAGGCATGTGGGGGAGAGGTCGGGGGCACAGAGGACCCAGGGGGCTAGCCAGCACATGCTATAGGTGTGGGCAACCTGGACATTGGTGAGAGAACTGTCCAATGAGATGGGGTCCTAGAGGGGGATATGATCCACACAGGGGCGGCTACAGCCATTATGAACCACTTCAGCAGGTACCACCACAACTGTAGCAAGGACCGCAGCCACACCAAGCACCACACACAGCAGTTGCCCCACAGGGACAATATCTCCAGACCATGCATGATGGTCAAGGATATGAATACTTAAGGGGCCCGAGAAATCCAGGGCAGGTGGGCCTGGCAGACCCTTACCTGCAAATGGAAGTGATGGATAAAGAACTGCTTTTCTTGGCTGACTCAGGTGCAAGGTTCTCCACTATGACAGACAACTTGCCCCCATCCAAAATTTTAGAGCAGATGCAGTGGTACAAGATGTCAAAAGAAGCAGTGCCCCACATCACATTAGCTGTGCATGCTAAACACCAGGCAAAAGATTTAGGCCCCATGTGTAAACGTTTAGAGGCAGTTACTGATTGGGTATGCACTCAAATTCCACATTTACAATATTCTCCCTCTGAGAAGGCCTACAAGGTCAAGCGTTCCGCAACAGACAGAGCCCTCTTCGAGCACAAACAGATTGAGAGATATCATGGCAGAGAGAAGACCGATCATCCTGACACAGCACAGATGTTAAGCATGCCACCAGAGGCTTTACGGTCTGCTGGACCAACTGATGCAAGCCATGTTAGAGCTGTCGAACCCATTCAATTTGAATTGACCGATCACACTCCCATTTGGCAGAAACAATACACACATAAACCAGAGGCCGAAGCAGGGATAGCAGATACCATTGAAGGGTTGCTAGAGGCAGGTGTGTTAGAGCCATCTCAATTCAGCTGGAACACGCCCATTCTACCTGTAGAAAAGCAAAGCAACGGTAAGTATAGGATGGCACATGACCTCAGGCGAATTAATAGTATAGTCTCGGTGCCAGCAGTTCCAGTACCAAACCCGTACACTGCTATGTCTGTCATCACTCCTGAGCATAAGTGGTTCTCATGTATTGACCTGGCGAATACTTTTTTCTGTCTCCCACTAGCAGAACATTTGAGAGACATTTTCTCATTGACCTACATGTGGTAGCATAGGCAAGGTAAAGGAGAAAGTTGTTGTGGTGTGAGGAGCAGTGATGGCTGGCATTAGGGAAGTGACTCTGGGACGCCAGTGATCACTGTCTAGCCTCCTGGAGGTGTAGTGGGACCAACTAGACGAAACACTGGTGAAAGGAGGTTCCCACCTGATGCTACTGGTTAATGCAGAGTTCGGACTTAGTTTAGACATGCACCCATGTAAATGACGACCATACTCTTCCATATGTTTGGCGTTGATCTTTGCCCTTTATTCATTTTCCATTTTCTTATTTGTGAAATATTAACCAAAAACACACAAACTGGGCACAGTCAAAAAACTGTTTGCCCCTCTGCTGATCAGCACACCTGTGTGGAATCAATCCGTTAAAATAACCGCCTGCCCTCCTCTGACCCGGAACAATTACATTAAATGAAAATACTGCCCCCTGTTGGTTGGGCGGAACACTCAAATGAAATAATGAAATATAATGGCTCCTACACAAGGGTTCCACAGGGATTCATTCTCTCCCCTGGTCTGTTCAATCATGTGCTAAAACAACAGCTATCAGGCCTTACTCTTACTCCTGGCGTGGTTCTGATACAATATGTTGATGATATTCTACTGGTTGCCCCTGATCATGTCGCGTGCCTAGAGGCGACAGAATCTCTCCTTCAACGGCTGTTTCAAATTGGGTTTAAAGTTTCTAAAACCAAATTGCAATGTTGTGGGCAAATTGTGTCCTTTTTGGGAAGAATAGTTTCCAGTAGAGGCACAGGGGTATCTCCATCTCATAAGTCATCCATTCTGCATCACACCAAACCCACCACAGTGAAGGAAATGCTCTCCTTCCTGGGACTAACAGGGTACAGCAGACAATTTGTAGCTTCCTATGGGGATCTGACACAACCACTTAGAGCTATGGTAAATGAACAAGGCATGAGAAATCTCTCTGCACCACTGCAATGGACAACAGAGGCTGAAATGGCATTCATATCCCTCAAACAAGCACTTACAAGTGCTGCAAAATTGGCTGTTCCAGACTAAACCATACCATTCTATCTGGATGTTTCTGAAAAAGCACACGCAGTAAATGGTGTTCTTTTTCAAAAAAAGGGGGAGGTAGACAAGTACTGATGTATGTGAGTATTACCTAACCCAACAGAAGACAGACATCCACCATGCACAAGACATGGTGCAGGAGTAGCAAAAATTTTGCAAAAAGTGGCACACATAGTGATGGGACATGTGCTAACAGTACTAACAACACATAGCATCATGGCATATGTAAATTTGACAGTATTCACCATGACATCACTAAGACAGATAAGGCTAGAAAAAATCCTCAACGCACCCAACCTAACCTTTACACACAAGAGAATCAACATGGCAGACAATATGGGACAGGGCGAACCACGAGTGTGAGAAAAAGGTACAAAAAAACGTCAGGGTCAGAGCAGATTTACAGGCAAATCCTCTACCAGAACCAGAAGAGGTACTGTTCACAGATAGGTGTTGTTATAGACATCCCACAGGGGGTTTAAAAGCAGCCTATGCAGTGGTAAGGCAGACTAAGGAAGGGTTTAAGGAAGTGTTGACAGGATCAGTAACAGGAAAAGAGTTGGCGCAGTTAGCTGAACTACAGGGAATGATAGCAGCTCTCGAATGGTCAGAAGGGAAGAGAGGGAACATCTACACCGACTCTGTGTATGTGATAGGAGTGATACATGTGGAACTCAGTCAGTGGATAAGGGCAGGATTTCTGACAGCAGCAAAGACCCCAATCAAACATGAAAAAGATGTGAAGAGGTTGGTTGAAGCCCTGATGAAACCAGCAGCAGTAGCAGTAATAAAGTGCCAGGGACAAGACAAAGCTGAAACAGTGGTGGCAAAAGGAAATCAGGAAGCAGATTCAGCAGTGAAAAGAGCAGCAGGTTACACCACCCAGTTCATAATGATTCAGGCAGGAAAGACAGTGTATGATCTACTCCCAGCCTGTAATGTAAATGTCAATAAAAGAGCAACAGAAAGCCTCTCCTCAGGAATTCACAGTATGGAAGGAGAGAGGGGCAGCAGAATCCGGAGGGGTATGGAAGTCACCGGACGGCAGACCAGTGTTACTCCCAGGTTTGATGGCTTCCGTGTTGCAGGAAGCGCATGGGTTGACACATTGTGGAAAAACACAGATGCAGAGGCATCTAACACATTGGTGGCACCCGTTCTTACCTGCCATGATTGAGAATCACATTAGGGAGTGCAAAACATGTACAGAATATAACATCAGGGCCACAGTGAAACTACATGAGGGTAAATTTCCCCTACATAGAATACCGGGTCAGGAAATAATAATTGACTACACTGATATGTAGGAGAGGGTAAATGGGTATAGGTACCTCCTGGTAGCAGTGGATGCATACACTGGCTGGCCAGAAGCAGTGCAGACGAAAAAGGAAGATTCAAAAGCAGTGATAAAATTCCTGATTAACCAATACATACCAATGCATGGGTTTCCAAAGAGAATCAAGTCAGACAATGGAACACATTTCAATAACAAAGACCTGCAGACTGTCAAGGCAGCATTAGGACTGAAACATGCATTTGGCACAGTTTACCATCCTCAGTCACAGGGAAAGGTAGAAAGAATGAACCAGTCCTTCAAAGGAAAAATTGCGAAAGTGTGTGCACAAACCAAACTGGGCTGGGTGGAAGCCCTCTAGCTCTAATGTCCATCAGGAGCTCAGTTAATTCCATTACAGGTTTTACTCCCTATGAGCTAACAACAGGGCAACAGTTCCTGGGACTGGAGGCTGGGATACAGACAACAGAGGAAGAAGGAGAGCTGTTGAGGTACTGTTGGATTTGAAGCCCAAGCTATCCTCAAAAAAGTTTGTGAGCCACACATGCCATGTGTGAGCCAAATCCTGTGCGTTCTTTAATGAAGCAATAGGAGAAGATATTCGGTCTCAGTTTAACTATTTATTTAACAGTAAGTGAATAAAACATACAGAGCTCTGGGTCTCGATCTTCCTTTCCCTGCCAATCAACATTCAGGTGTCAGGGCACGAAGTCTGACAAAGCTATATTTTCCCTGACCCAGTCTTTTATTCAATACAGAATGTGGAATGTTGATGTCATCTCGGAATGTTGGTGCACCCCGCAGAGGTGCTGCTCTGCCTCCATCACCTTGACAATATCTGGCTCCGCGTCATCTTCGTCTGCAGTCCCAAGATGGTTCTTATATCTGCAACAATAAAACATAGCACATTCCCTGTCTTTAGCCTTCAGGGCACCAACACCCACTCCACTACTGTTGTTTTCTGTTTTCCTTCTGCGGTCCGTATATGCTGTCCAGCTCACCATAGATTGGGATAGACACACAGGCGTCATCCTCTAACCTCCTATGTCTTGTTCTTATCACTCCCTGGCCTTCGTTGCTTTGGCTCTCTCACTCTGTCTGTCATACTATCTCTGTATTTCTCCACTGTCTCTGTTGCTTATTGTTAGTTACTAAGGCACCTTATCTTTGGATATGAATTCACACTCTGCACTGTTAGTATTAGTCATTAAACCACTCTGCATTATTATTAAGTGTTAAATCAATCTGCACTATTATTATTGAGAAAAATGTATATAAATTTTTTTTACAAAATCATATCTTTACAGTACAAACCATACTATGACCAACTAACAGCTTTGGTGGCAGCTGATCCACCAACCAGGACGCGGGCACAGATAAGAAATAACACAGTTGACTCAAACACATGAGAAGGAGGTACTGTCAGGACAGCGAGGGGGGAACTACTTACAACAACAGAATTTCAAGATCACATTAACAATCTCAAACAGAGGTTTGTCCTAGTTAACACCGCCCCTCATCCGGGGTGTGTGTGGATTCCCTGGTGGGACACCACTGACATCAGCGGGGATCCCATACCTCCTACCCAATCACAACCCCCCCACTCCACTGTATTCTTAGATAGAGTACACTGTAAATTACAAATCGAGCCTTTTACTGTGTTTTATTATTCAGATAGTCTTAGGGCTGAATTTAGCACCTGTAGCAGAGGTTATTACTGTTATAATTTTTGGATAAGAGTTTGTTTGAATCAGCTTTGCATATACTCAGTTAAGCCAAGGTACACTCGCAGCTGGAACGAGCCATATATGCTGGAAGGACTAGTACTGTCCTAATAATACGAAGTAAAAAGGTTATAAGCTCTCCAGGGAGGCAGTATTCCCAGGATAAAAGGATACAAGGAACTGACTGAGAGACTGGGAGAGCGCCAGAAGGACTGCCAGCAAAAAAAATTTAACAAAAAACTCTGGCACACAAGTTATTTAGTGGTTGGGGTGATCAACACAGTGAAGGGGAAGAATTAACAGCTGAAAAGTTTGAAGGACAGGTCCAAAAACTCAGAGAGAACCCCAACCTAGTCAGCAGCTCCCCTCACCCAGCCTGTTCATTGATCAGCTGGTGGGACACGATTGATGTGAATGGGGAGCCTCTGCCTCCAACACAGCCCGAGCCCCTTAAAACTACTGTGTTTTATGAACGATGCCATTATGAAACCAACAGTGGTCCTCTTAAGTGTGTACATTACTTAGACAGCTTATGGGCAGAATTTAACACATGTCCAAGTAAGTATTATTGCTATCATTTTTGGGTAAAAATCTACTTCCATCATTTACTCAGGCAAGCCTAATTATACCAAAGATTGGAATTAGATGTCGGCAGAAAGAGAAGGGGTGGTTGAAGTAATGAAGTCATAGTAGGTGGGTTATTAGCTCTCTGGGGAGGAAGCATTCCCTGGATACGAGGAACTAAGCTAACCAACCACCCAGAAAAGGAAAAAAAACAAAACAAAATAATCAATGAACAATAAATAATAGAATTGGGATTGTAAGAATGGGGAACAATCCTCATTTTAGATGGTTGTGGTTAAGGATTTTTCTACTATTTTCTCTAATAATAGTAATTCCACTGTTGATTTGGGAGTCATCCGCTAGAGACAGTCACACCGACCGATACCAAAATAGAACCAAAAGGGAAGTTGGGGGTCAAACAGACTACTGCCTTCAGACATTCGGGGGAATAGCATTGGCTTACACCTGTAACCCTGTTTTGCTAACCCTAAAGAATGTCACCAATTCACCATATGCATCGTCCAAATCACAGGTGTCCTGTGATCAGAACCCGAATAGTTTTTATCTGATCCTGGGGGTAGAGCAGACTGGCAGGGACACGATGGGCTTACTGAAAATAAACTTTACTCAGCCTTCCCCTGACACCTCCACAGATGTACCTACTGTTGTCCCTGATATGACACCAAGACAAAGTGACAGGATGGTGACAATAGATTACAATAAATTATCAAGGAATGACATTGTAAAATTAACAACTCGTTATGGAGATGAAAACATGTGGCTGGACTGGATGGCAGCTACAGCTGCCTCCATGAATATGAGTGATTGTATTGCATGCTCATCAGCTGGACCAACCCTGTTCACCACACCAATGCCTTTATTCCCAGAATCTGACCCTGTCGGGTTCCAATGTATGAATGTATGTATGGCCATCACAATGCAGGCAAATCCATCAGGCTGGGCCACCTTCAGTGCCATTTTCCCACCTATTGATAATGCCACAGTACCACCAGTGTTTATCCCTAGAATTAACAATTACACCTGCTTTTCCAGGAACTCCAGTGTCAACATGGGGCAGATGCACGAGGGATGGTGTACATACACAGTTGAAGTGAGTGGACAAACGCTAGTTCCATGGTCTGGGGGAGGGCAGATCTGTTCTGGTATTGTGGAGATAGAACACTCCATATAAGATTGCCCCCAAACTGGTCGGGAACATGTACATTGGTCAGACTAGTTCTGCCATTGTTCCAGATGGGACAATGTCACCATGACTCCGCAATGCGTGGTTGGAAAAGGAGGGAAAACTTTGAAATTGGGCATGACTTGACTAATTATATAGACGCAATAGGAGTTCCTAGGGGCGTTCCTGATGAGTATAAATTGGTAGATCAGGTAGCAGCAGGCTTTGAAAATCTTCCCATCATAAGTGCCTTATTTCCGATCACATCCAACAAGAATGTTGACAGAATTAACTACATACACTATAATGTGCTCTGGCTAGCCAACAAAACTAGAGATGTGGTAGCGGGACTGTCTGAACAATTGGCAGCAACCTCTTTGATGACAGTACAGAATAGAATGGCCCTGAACATGCTGTTAGTCGAAAAAGGTCACGTGTGTGCCATGTTTGGTGATCAGTGCTGCACCGTCATTCCCAACAATACAGCACCAGATGGCTCGGTGACAAGAGCACTGGAAGGCCTTCAAACCCTATCTAAAGAAATGCATGAACATTCAGGCATAGACAATCCATTAGGGGGAATATTTGACAAATGGTTCGGAAAATGAAAAAACCTCATAGTGTCGGTGTTCCTGTCTCTGGTTGGTGTGATGTCTGCATTAGCGTTGTGTGGATGTTGTTGTATCCCCTGTCTCAGATCTCTGTTCCAAAGGTTGATCATCACAGCTATCGAGAAGAAAATAAATTTTTGAAAGAGACTGTCCTTGACATTCAAACAAGAAGTATGCGGGACAACTTGATATTCACCGGCATCCCCGAGAACGGACCGGAAAATCCTGAGGCCCTGGTTAAAAAGTTTATGACTTCCACTTTGAAAATACCCACGGACTCAGCGAACAATATCACTTTCCACCGCGTTCACTGGCTCAGACCCCGAGGAGGAAACGGTCCCCGTCCTATCATCGCAAAATTGGAACATTTCAAGCAGAAAGTGCTCATTAAGAGCAAAGGACGGGAACTCAAAGGTACGGCGTCCGGGATGAACGACCAGTTTCTGAGGGAAATCAATGAGAGGCGCAAAGTCCTATACCCGATACTGAAGGACTACAGGCAAAAGGGGAAACGGACTTCTCTTGTTGTGGACAAACTCTATATAGATGGCCAACTGTTCCGGGACACCAACATCACCCCCTGGCTCTTCTAATCTGATAAGGAGTAAAAAACAAACAAACAAACAAACAAAAATTAGAAAGCATGAGTCAAATATGGATGTTTACACATACATATCTTCAATTGGCTGAAAAAAAGGAAAAAGTCTCACAGTAGGTGTAAACGACTAACTGCTCACTCTTACAAACTTCCCAGACTCTCCTCCTCTTTCTCCTATTTCTTCACCCCTCTATGTCTCTCCATATCCTTCCCTCACCGTTCAACTCACTCACCTCTCCCTCCCCACACACACTTACCCTATGTA
>JAPZDZ010086537.1:0-13267 GCA_029783805.1 Acanthurus tennentii
TGTCAAGTCACATAGGGTTCAGAAAAGGTGTAATAAATGACACATTGATGCAGCATTTTCCTTTGCACTCACTAACCTGCTGCAGCAAAAAGCAAAAAACTTAAAGGACTTTGTCTCACTAACATCTAATTTATGGCTATTTTAGTTTATGTTCTACTTATAATTATGCCTTTTGTCTTACTCAGTATTGAAATTTCAGCTCTTTCCAAATGCAAATATTTCTGTCATTTGATGTTTACTTCTCTCCTATTGCTGGTGTTGTTGATTGTGGCTGTAAACTTCTAAACTTAATCTTTGCACATGAACTTTATGAAACCTTTGTGCATTCTTTTTCACACAAATGTATTTTCACATTTTAAAAAGTGCAACAAAAAGCTTATATTAAAACAAAAGGCCTTAACGAAAATAGAAACTAACCCTTAAGAGAACTTCATTGGTATTCAATGATTTATAAAAATAAAAAAGAAATATGTGCATGTGTGAATTGGAAATTACCTTCATGCTGAAGAAGTACATGTGTACTGTTTGGCCTACACTATTTTCTTGTTTTTAAACTTTGTTGTTTCTTACAGAGCAACCTTGTCTTAAAGGATGGACAAAATTCAGTTTTTCCTGTTATTTCATCTCTACTGAGTCTGGTTCCTGGGAAAAGGGCAGAGAGGACTGCAGAAACGGAGGAGCAGATCTGGTGACCATTGAAAGCACTATGGAGCAGGTACTATGTATATGTGCTTGTGTAGCATTTATGCAAAGATAAATGTTAAAATTATGACAAAACAATTACAATCTAGTTGTTGAGTTTTTCCAATAGAAACAACCTCAGAATGACCTCAGCACCAGAGAGATCATCACCGTGTCCTCCAGGAACTGAAAGTATCAAGATGTTTCAGTCTGGATCACAGTGGTGATCGATCAAACACTGCAGTGCCAAAAACAATTCCACTATCATGTCTAGAAACTAAAGGGTAAAAGTTAGCTGCCAATCATTACATTAAACTCCTTTTTTTACATCAAAATACTAATAAAAACCAAACTTATCAGAAAAATGAAAACCTGAAAAATCACAAATGTGATAAGAAATTACCAAAGATTACAGAAACCATCTGTTTAAAGAAATTGTCATGTGTAAACTAATTGTTTAGTTTGTTTATGCCTTTACCCCCAACATGTAAGGGAGGGGCTATATGACCCTGTGCTGCAGACAGAAACCAGGGCTGTGATCAAGATGTTTTGGCTTCACTTGTAGGAAGCTGTCATGTTGTCCATCTTATAAGCTGTTGATTATAATCACAGAATTTGATTAATTGTTGACCTCAGCACCAGAGACATCATCACTGTGTCCTCCACGGACTTAAAGTAACTGTTAAATTTAAAGACAAATCATGTAATACATATTGTGTGTTTTTTTTCACTCTAAACCTCACATTTTTACCTCATGGTGGCGCTGAGAAAGAGTCTGAGATTGAGCCTGTGGGCACAATAACTGTCTGAGCAGAAAAAAATTGTCATTTGTACACTGATTGTTAAATTTGTTCATGCTTTTATCCCCAACATGTAAGTGAGGGGCTATATGACTCTGTACTGAAGACAGAAACCAGGGCTGTGATCAAGATGTTTTGGCTTCACTTGTGGGAAGCTGTCATGTTGTCCATCTTATAAGCTGTTGATTATAATCACAGAATTTGATGAATTGTTGACATTGATCATCTTTACACAAAAGCCTGTATTTACATATTACATGTGAATGCATTTAACAGAATTTCCTCACTAAAATGATCACACAAGATACTTGGATTGGTCTGAGTGACAATGACACTGAAGGCACCTGGAAATGGATTGATGGAAGTCCACTGATTCAATCGTAAGGCATACAGTAAATTTTCTACACTTTATTTGAATAGACACACGAAACCATTACTGCACATTACGAAATTTTTTTGTATTGCCGTCTTAACAATTGTTATCAGAATCATGAGCATGAACTTTATTTACACAATTCCCACAAGCACAGCTGTGAAAGTTTACCTGTATCATAACTTTTCAGGTACTGGTGGAAACCTCAGCCTGATAACGGAAATGGCGATCCAAAGTATGGTGAAGAGGATTGTGCACATTTGCAGGCTAGCATAAAAAGTCAAGCAAACTGGAATGATCGGAGATGTGATGCCTCTCTGAAATGGATCTGTGAAATAATGGCTTAGCACTTCATGATTTCAAAGTAAAACATTTTCAAATATCTTTGTCAAGTTATCATTCTGCAACAGGTCTTTTATAGTTTTAGTAGTAGCTACCAAGTGCTTCATTAAGGTTTGACTAACACACGCAGCATCTACTCTGGCCTTTTTCATTCATTTATCTGTTTGGCTGCACACTCAAGACAGACTGCCGCCCAGCAGTCAAAAGCATGTGTTTAAAGGAAGATGGGAAATAAAAGGAAAACATCCTGTCAAATTGTGTCATGATTTGTCATTAGAGTTGCTTTGAGTTTAGTTTTTTCTTGTTTTATTTTGGTAACCTCTGTGTCTTTTGCCTACCAGTGTCAAGTTTCTTACAATTTTCCCTCTTTTTGCAATTACCTGCCCTGCCTTGATGTGATTCACCTGTGTTGATTGCCCAATCTGTGTCTCATTACTCCTTGTGTGTATATAGTCTCTGTGTTTCCACTTTATCTTTGTCAGGTTGTCTGTTGTCTATCTTTGGTGCTGTTGTCGTCCCCTGGCTCTCTGTTCTGCCTGGTTTCCTTTGTTCCCCTGGCTTTGTCTTTGTTTTTCTCGTCCACAGTGTTTTTAAACTGAAAAAAAAAAACGGTCAGATCAAGTCAGTTTTTATTAATATAGCGCCAAATCACAACATAAATTCTCTCAAGACACTTTCTATATAGAATAGGTCAAGACCACAGTCTTTAACTAATTTTATCCAGACCCAACAATTGAAAACAATTCCTGCATGAGCAAGCACTTGGTGTGTGTGTGTTGGAGAGAGAGAGAGAGAGAGGAAAGGAATTACAGTATTACAGTAACACAAAACAGCCACTAGATGGTGCTTATGTTCAGGTAATTTTTGATTCAATTCAATTTTATTTATATAGCATCAAATCACAACAAAGTTGTCTCAAGACACTTTACATAAAGAGCAGGTCAAGACCAAACTGTATAATTTAATTTATATTTTAAATTTATAGGAACCCAACAATTGAAAGCAATTCCCACATGAGCAAGCACTTGGCGACAGCGGGAAGGAAAAACTTCCGTTTAACAGGCAGAAACCTCCGCCAGATCCAGACTCAGAGGTGGGCAGGATCTGACGAGGTTGAGAGAGATGGGGAGGAAAAGGGGGAGGGCAAAGACATTGTGCTTTGTGCTTATGTTAGCATTTCTCAAGCTTGTGCTTCACTCTCCCCCTAATGACCCAGTTCTCACATTTTTCTTATCTCAAGGGAATGTGTGGACTTGAGTGTTTAAATCGAGTTAAGGTCACCCTTTGGGAAGTACTACACCCAGTGTAAACACTAAAGAAATGATTCTAGGAACAAAGTAGAGAATGACAATGAGCAAATATATATTGGATGTATAATAAATGTAATCCAGTTTAATGTGATGATGACACAGTATGATACAATTTTTTTAAAAAAAACACCAATAGAGTATGGTTTTTTTAAGTATATTATATAGAATAAAAAACATTACATGCATTTAAGAGAATAAAAAGCATAGGATATTAATTACATTGAACATATTACAAGAAGTTAAGTTTAGCAGTCCTGTGATGTGAAATACAACTAACTATGTCCTTCAACTTCAAGTCTACCCTTTATGCTCATATCTGTACCTACACACAATCAATGATTACGATTATGATTATGGCCTTGAAGTTAACTCGACTTTTAATCATTCAGTTTGTGGTTGGATTAGTTCATAGTTCAGTCCATCTGAATTCAAACAATCTTGCTATGACTTTTTTTTTTCCAAAGTTTTGTCAGTGGAGATTTGATAAAGTATTGGTTAGGCTGACACTGCCTCTCAACATACTGTAATATTGTACAATGCAACAACACACTTCTGTGTGGTTCAGTATTCCAAAAATCTAAAAGTATTTCCTGAGATGTTGTAAAAAATCTTTGAGTTTAAGTCAGACAACGCAGGCTGTCATTTTGTGGACTGAGAAACACAACATGGGAAAACCTGAGTTGTTTTCTGTGGCAGTGAGCCTGGTTTTGTGTCTGATTCAAAGAGAAAGGATTTTATCACTTTGAGCATCTGCCACCAACTGAAACTAGAACAACCTTAAACTGGCTGGATACAAACTGAAGTTAGACATTTGATATTTTCACTTTCCACCTGACTTTTTTCTCAAAATGCATGAAAAGACTGAAGTGTTATTGATGTAATTCACTGTCTTTAATTTAGACATTGTCAATTTACACTATGTTGTTATTGTGGATAAAAATGCAATGGAGAAGCATCTCAGATTGGTAAAAGCATTCATACAACATGTGTGAGGAGTGATAAAGTCACAAAGATAATGCTTCCTTAACATTGTATAGTTTTATTTTTTTTCTCACAAAGTTTAACCTCAAAAGTTTTTATAAATATTACATTGTAATGTATATTATCACATTATTACATTACTTTATAACATATACACATACAAAATTGATAGTTGACTGACCCTTTAACCCTTTCATGCATGCATTATTTTTTTAAAAATACAGACTAATGTATTTTAACATATTATTTTTAACTTTGAAGAAATGAAAACGGATGCTTTTTGTGGTAAAAGATTTAGCAGAAAACGATTACTGAGAAAAAGCAAATCTATTTTACAGCGGTGTCGGTAGACATTCCAAAGTTGAGCAGTCACCTTTGTGAATTTCTCAGAACTTTGGAGCAAAAACAGAAAAGACGCCTCCAAAAATTTCAGGGAGCAAGAGGGGAGAAATGACAATAAATGATCAGCCAGGTAATTTGGAGTGAGGCCTTCCTGGACATTATATGTAATCATTAAAATCTTAAAATGAATTCAAGAAATAAAATAAAATTAAATAAAATTTAAAAATGGAGAGAAATTCTTCACTTCTCAGCAGCTGCATCCGACATATTTGTTTACTGGTGCAGGGCCAGATGGGCTGAAAATCACATCCTGTTTTTATTAGGCTAAGTGTGATGCAAGACATATGCATGTCCTACAAAGTGGGCAATGTAAGCTTTTGCAAGCATTTTCACTAGAACAGACTTATGATAAAAATGTTTCTCTTCCTTAAAAAAGGGTTCTCCTCCTGCTTATAAACACTGTTGCAAAACATTTTTGCTCAATAAAAAATGTTTAAGATACATGTAGGATCATGCAATGTGGACAACATGAAATATGGCAATATTTTTACCTAAATATCATTGTTGCGACAGTATGATTATTGGTATTTTTTCAAAAAAAGTTGACATAATGAGTTTCTGAAACACTTAATGGCATATCACTCAAATATAGGAAAGAGGCCTGACAATATCAGGTCGCATATCACAATAACGTCAATATACTGTCCAGCCCTACAGGCAATAACAGCAGGCTTCATTTGGTGATCAGCTTTCCGTCCTTCCCCCAAAAGTTTATGACAGTATCAAAGTCCACAGTTGGCGCAGAGGTTCTGGTTATTGAGTGGTCTGCCGGCTGTGACACTGCAAACTAGGAAACATAAGCCTGTTATCAGCCTCCACAGCGAACAGAGAGACGCAGTCTGGGACCGTCACGTCTGGATCTCAGAAAACCGCCGAAAACAGACAGTTTGCACGGCTTTTATGACGATCATGAAATCCTTGTTAAACCTCGGACTGCGACTCTACCGTCCACAACACAACAGGATTCAGACAGTGACGGCGGTTTATGGGGACATCCACCGCCGTCACGCATCCTCCGCTAC
Organism: Acanthurus tennentii; assembly: GCA_029783805.1. Lineage (NCBI taxonomy): Eukaryota > Metazoa > Chordata > Actinopteri > Acanthuriformes > Acanthuridae > Acanthurus > Acanthurus tennentii. Next base: position 5,912 of record JAPZDZ010086537.1, read on the forward strand.
CACTACCACCACGGTGATCGGTGACAACGCCAAAATAAAAACTATTGACGATTTAGGAGGACCGACTTTCATGACCACCTTGAAATGGCTCTTTGTAAAGGGATATTTCAAAAAGACACAGCAAATGCAAGTAAGTAAGTAGGTCTAAAAAGAAACGTGTGTGTCCGTCCGTGCCGGGTGAAGACTGGTCCAAGCTGCCACGACTTGTTTATTTATCCTGCCGTTCGTGTTTCATTTGACCCATTACCTTGGTGCAGTTGCGCCAAAGCGTATCTATTGTGTTGTTTTTCACCTTCATCCTTACACAGACTTTAACTGCAAGAAAGGCACAATTAGTTTACTGCCATATGCTAAAGGCTTGGTGCCCCGAACTACAAGAAAATACGTTCTCACTTGCCTTTGCACACAGTTGTGGTTACGCGTGCATTGGTTTTGCACTTTTGAACCCATTTTAATGAAGATAATTACAGTTTATTCGCGCAGCAATGAAACTAGATCTCTCCCAGGGAGAAAGATCTAATTTCAGTGTTGCAACAGTGAGGCTTATCCCTCAGCAGAAAGAACTTCTGTCTCTGCAAGTTGTTAGTTTTATTGCCTTTAATTCTATATTTACCTCCTTTGTTTGGGGCTTTGTGCAGACATTTCAAACAGATAAGTCAGTAGTCTGGGAATGTACAGTCTTTATGTATAGTATGAAAATATGAGCTAGATTACAAATCGCTGGAGGTGTGCAGTCGTTATTTAACCAGCAGTTATAACATCACAAAGGTTCCTTATCACAAATGGATCACAGTGCAGGACGTGCTCATGCAACACAAACCAGAGGCTATTTATATTCTGGCATTGACATTGACGTTACTATGGCGCAGGGGAGTTAATCTCTTAGCTCATAAAGCAATCTTCTTGCAATCTTCAGATCTTCAACAGCTAAATTACCCTCCGATTTCAAAAAGGAACTAATGAATGAGCTAGTGAGTTGTTTTGAAAATCATATGGAAAGATATACCTGAAACTCCTGCTTTAAGGACACATAACACCCCTCTTTATTCTATACCACTTGGTCCCACCTGGGAACTTTGAATAGCTGACTCAAGTTGAAGGCTGTTATTATAAAACAAGCTGTAATTTCATGGAATTGTACACGTGGATTTACAAGAGTGATTTCTCAAATGGCTCTTTAAAGTCTGGTTTTGCATTATTTTACCTTCACTTACACAAAAAAAGACATGATCACTCTTCCTGCCCTCATAATCTCTGAGAGGAGATTTGTCCAAGCACAGATAAGTGATTTTAACAAACTGAATGCTCTCATTAATGTGCACAGTCGAAATATGAAAAATATTTATCAAACATTTAATCAGAAAAAGCAGATCAGTCAAACTAAATTTGTTTTTCTGGCCTTCAGAAATTGCCAGCTATATCTCCAAAACATCACAAACACATTAATTATAAAAGTAAATTCTAAATAAAATACACTAAATTAACTTTAGTTTATTCAAATATAGTGCAAAAAGAATTTTAAAGAATACTTTTATTACCAAGAGGTCTGCACTGGAGGGAAGTTCGAATTATTTTGCCTGTTATTTGTGTGAACTTACCCTTTAAGCTTATTACCACTTGAACTAGTGTCACATGTTCAGTTTTACAGTTAAATATCTGACTTGCTGAACATTTTCTGCATCCAGTATACAACCAAATGTGCAAGAAATTAATTTTCAGTTGTTTTGTATATTGCATAACTCTGTTTAACTAATTAACAAAACCATTTGCTTAAAGATTGAACAAAGCAAGATCTACGGCCCTTTGTGGAAGTCCAAGTATGGTCCTCTGGTAGTGGTGAACGTGGCCAGTGCCGAGCTGATTGAGCAGGTGCTGAGGCAGGAGGGGAAATACCCGGTCCGGAGTGACATGCCCCACTGGAGGAACTACAGAGAGCTCAGGAACAAGGCTCAAGGACCCCTGACCGAGTGAGTGAAACCCCACATAGGTCCTCTAGCTCTAATTCAGTATGAGTCCCGGATTTGTACTGCAATTTAATTCAAAGCAGGTTTTGCGTATGCAGTGTTTTCACAGTGAAGAAGTGAGAAAGGAAGGTTCACCCCAAACAGCCTGTTTGCCAGATAATGCTTAACCCTTTATGGGGCAAATGACCGTTTTTGGTAACTTGTACACCCATACAAATGGCATTCCTCCCACCTTTCAGTGAGGTTGAGAAAAACATGGTCTACATTCAGCCAATCAGTGAAGATCGTTCTACGTCACAGTATACATCATTATATACTGTGATGATGTTTTAATTTAATAATGTTGTAATAACAATGTTTTAATTTGTAAAAAGATGTGTTTCTTTCACTTTATAAGTGTTTTTCTTGTATTTCTTGTAAAAGCACATTTTGGATTTTTTTTTTACCATATTAGGGCAAGGGAATTTCATTAACCTCCATTATTTCCATGAAAATAGATTTTTTTTAAAAATGTCACAAAAGTAATGAAGTCTTGTTGTGTCCTCCAATAACACTCTAGGGTTGAAATTTTGAATTTCAAAGTATTTCAATGAGTGCCCTGTAAAGGGTTAATTTGATCATCCAGGTGATGGACTCTGCAGGCTCTAATGTGGCAAAAAAGGGGACATGCATAATGCTAGGAAAGAGATCTTGGTATTAAAACAGCTTCAAAAACACCTCAGTAAGCATAATAATACAAAATGCTGTCTTTTTGATATGGAAGCTGAGAATAGCCATGCTTGTATATTAAACCCATTTCTCACAAGTAAATTAATATATTATCTCAAGATAGTGAAGCTTGTTTTCACATGATAACAAGATGATCAACCTCACTAACTAAAGAAAACAAAAGTTTGGATGATGTAATACAGTGTGTATATCCCTTAAGATGCCAGTTTGGAAAGAAAATGTTTGTGGTGTTTTTTTTCTTGTAATTTTTACAGTCTGTACAGTCATGCACACAGCAGCTTCTGAACATGTTTTTAAAAAACTTAAATACAGCAGATATGCAATAAGATCTGAATGCCATAACTGTAGTCTGTCCATACTGGTTGCGAATAAATCCCTTTTCAAAAATGACAAAATTTTTTGCAAGCAGCGATCAAATGAGCCTAATTTGAGTTTTTAAGCTCAATTTTGGGTGCAGAAATCTACAGCAATTTCATAACAAAATGTCTGGCATTAAAAAAAACCCTTTTCTTCCCCTTGGTTGACTTTAACTGTGGGCAAACCCAAACAGGCACGAGACCATGCTTTTCTTTGACTCACATGCAGCTTATGGTATTCGTTTTTTCTATCGGACTTGTTGGACTTGTTGTGGCAGCACTCATCATACGGGAATGTTGTGATACCAAAGAGCTGCTGAGGTGAAAGACAGGCCAGCACACTCAGAGTCAAACTCAGGAGTCTGACCTGTAAAACAACCTCAGTGACTAAGTCGTCTTTAAGAGGTTTTGCCCATTTCACTTGCAAACAAAAGAAAGGTTTAGAGAAAGTAATGAGCTTGTAAGAATATGGTTAACATGACTCTGTGTGTTTACTGGTGTCAACAAATACAGGTAAAAGACCAAAAACCAACATTTTTATTTTTCAATACTTTTTGACCATCTGCCCAGACTGTGATACTTAAATACAGTTTCAATTTTTAAAAACATTCTCAGTAGATCTCAGAAATAATAAGCTGGAAACTGTTACAACAGTGTAACTCTATGGCACAAAGGAATCAAATATATCCGATTATTTATGAGATCTGCTGTTAAAATAAATACTAAAGAACATCACCAGCCTCATCATAACAGGAAAATATGAAACAAACATGTAAATTGCCATCATTCTCGATTGCAATTTTCCATTGAATTAGCCTAAAGCAGACCTGCTTTGAGCTGATTTTAAACCCATTCAAGCTTAGAACAGTTCAAGTTATTGCTACAGTTTTATTCATGTCGGCATTAAACAACATAATTCGATTCTGTCAACATTAATTTCCTGTCATTAATCCTTGTTTGTAGAATGGGGGAAAAGTGGCAGCGCATCCGCAGCATCCTGAATCCTCGGATGTTGAAGCCGAAACATGTCTCCTCATACACCAACACCATCAATGAAGTGGTGACGGACTTTATCGCAAGGGTGGACTGGCTGAGGGAAACCAGTGGAGGGGGGGTTATGGTCAATGACCTGGCTGGAGAGCTCTACAAGTTTGCTTTTGAAGGTCAGCAGACGACAAACAAATGAAATGTTCCCATTTAATCAGCTGTGGAAAATATCTGTGTCAGATACTTGGAAACATCTTAATTAGTAATAAGCTGTAGAAGTAGCTAGAAAAAATGGCATCACTTAATGGTTGCTGGTTTAAGAAATCTTCAGAGAATGAAAGAAGCGACAGTGTTTGTACTTCTGTTATCGCTCAGAGCGAGAATTGTTTAATAGTCCTTCATTAGAAACCAGACAAAGGCAATATCAAGGCAAAGCAAACAACAGTTACAGGTTCTTACAGGTTCAACTGGTCTAGTAAAGACAACAAAATTAGAGTCAGCCACCTTTCTTCAGTGACACAATGTTTTTGACACACAGATTTTTGTGCGTGTAACTCTGCACTCGCTTTGTAGCCTTTATCATCATATTACATGTTATCTCTAAAATATGAACAAAGTAGATAGGCGAACATGTTATCTGCCTTGCTGTAGATGTCCTTGACCCTTTTATTTCTGCAGACTTTAGCAGTTGTCTGCATTGCTTCATGTCTGTACTGAGGGACAAGTGGAGATCTTAACTGCAATCCTTTAACCCTTAAAAAGCAAAGAAAATTTGACTGCCATGATATATTTTGTAATTTTAAACCTATTCTAGCTGTCAGCATTATGTGTCAGGCATCATTTGATATTAAAAAACCTTAAGTTTCAGCTCTGACCTTTTTAAAGTCCAAATTTTACACTTGCTTTATTTTATTTTTCACATTAACTAAAACCCCTTTTGGTTTTTAAGGGTTAAAATCTGTCACAACTTTGCCTCACCTGAAGTCTGTGAGTGTTTTATAATGATTCAGCAACACCTGAACTCTTGTTATGGGTGGAGCAGAGAGTTGGCTTCTATTACCTGAGCAACCTGTCGTTGTGTGTTGTCAGCCTGTTGACATTGATAGTTGTTCAGTCTTCTGGTCTTGGCAGCTGATACTGCAAGATAATACTGCAGGTTTGATCCAAGTACCTTATGTGATTACGGAGGAAGCTTTAGGTATGTTGAATAAACTTTGATCAGGGTCCTTCACAAAACAATTACACATCATGTTTTATTTTCATGTCATTCACATGTTTCTAAAAGCACCTTGAAAGCTCCTGCAAGCTTGATAAAACTACAAGACGGTGGGTAATAAATATTTACCCTGCTTCTTTGTAGTTAAAGAAGTATTATAACAATAAAACACTTTTTTGCTTCGTTGCAGAGATTTAGATGAGCAATTAAAGACACTTTTGTCAATGCAGTGAACATGAAGCTGCAGTGAGTAGGAGGTCAGCTTAACATAAACACTGAAGACATTAAAAATACAGCAAGCCAGGCTCCGTCACCAGCCAAACCCTCCCTACCAGCACTCGTGAGCTCATTAATTCCTCATGGTATCTTGTTTGTTCATTCGGTTTATATATATACAGACAGATAGATATGGTATCAGTCTTTAATTAGACTCTGGCAAAAAATAAAAAAGTGAAAAAGCAAATTTCCCAAAATGTGAAGTCATTTCTTTAAACACACTTATGAAATTAAGGTTTTACTTTTTTTCTTATTTTGTTTTCATAAGGAAAGCTCAGATGTAAGACATATAAGATTACAACACTTGTGTGAACATGTTTGTGTTCTTTGGTCTTGAGACTCTTTTATCCTGCTTTGGTCTATAAGCCTCTTAGTTTCAATGAGGAGGAATCTTAATGCTATTGTCAAATTTTACTTGAGCCCACAGGGGCAAGTGAGACAAAAATCTGAAACTGCATTTTCAACGTCTGATACAAACTTTCAAGTTTTTATAAATACAGTCTTCCTTTTTTTAATCGTCAAGAAAAAGTTTTGCCATGTAGATAAAATATTGCCAGAATAAAGTGAAAAAGTGATATTTTTTGTTTTTTTATTTATTTCCCTTTTCAGGATCATTTGTCAGTGTTTGTTTATGTGATACCCGCTTTGTCCACAAGGGGGAGAGAAAAATAGCTCCAATTGTGAAACTTTACATTGAATAATTGTGCAATTCCCTATACACACCCCACTGGACACCTTAAGGCATAAATGGATTGTAATCCAGATTACATCACTAAGCATTAGTAAGGTTTTGGCCCTCAGTCATGTTCTTATTTCTCAAAGGGAGCAAATCCCTGCAGCCAGGTTTAAAAAAGACTGGTGAAAAGCTTGAAACCAGAAGAGTGGAGGTGTGGTATATTATGATATAACCTAATGTGATCTGAAATGCGTTCACTGTTGCCTTGGCAAAAAGGGAGTAGATGTTTTTGTACTAGGGCTTCTTCTTGCCAGAAGTGGGAGTCTCAAATGCAGGAATCACAGAAAGGAGAATGGTTGATTGTTTTCGTCTGTTAGAGTTACATTTTTGGGATGAAACCTTTGCCAGGCCTATTGTTTGAGTCATACGTCCATATTGGCCTGAATGCTCTCTCGGGCGGTCCGGGATGCCTGATCGATACTGTACTTCTTTGTAATAAACTTCTTAAAATGCAATCAAGTCAGTGTCAATGGAGAATTCCTTCATCAAGCACATTCACAACATCACTACAGAAGATACCACAGAGGCTGTTAAAGCAGCAGATTAATTCCCATGGTTTTGAATCAACGTGTTTATCAGTCACACATTAATGTCCTTTTTAAGTGTATACATACCAGTGGAAAGAGTCTATACCATAAAGTGTATGATCTTCAGATTGGAGGAAAATCACAGAGCTATTTAACAATCTGTTATTTTATCTACAACAGTCTCTTGGCAATAATGATTTTTCTCTCAAATGCAGGGATCAGTTCAGTGCTGTTTGAGAACCGACTGGGCTGCATGAATGAAGTGATGCCGGAGGAAACCCAGAAGTTCATTTTTTCTGTGGGGGAAATGTTCAGGCTCTCTCCGATCATCGTCCTCTTCCCACAGTCCATCTGGCCCTACCTGCCGGTCTGGAAAAAGTTCATGGCAGTCTGGGACGATCTCTTCAATGTTGGTGAGCAACATTTATTTCAAACACTGAATCACCACTTTGTAGCAGAAAATGGGCGTCTAATTAATATGGAGCAAGGGATTTTTTTTTATTTACTAATTGACAGTAATCCCTTTAACTTTGACTTTCTTTCCTTTATATAATCTCAGAGCATT
>JAPZDZ010086708.1:0-19439 GCA_029783805.1 Acanthurus tennentii
CTTTGTCAACATCGATCACAAATAGTCTCGACATTACAAGCTTGAAGCAGTCTAACTGAGCATAGGCTAGTAGTTGAGGCTAGTAACAGTCCTCTGACAACAATTTTTTTCCCGTAGACTGCAACAATATAGTCACGAGAGATAACTAAACTCTTCATAATATTGTGCATTCTCCAAAAGAGCTCCAAGTAACAAGGAGACAGCGGAGATGTAACCGTTAGCAGGAGCTAATGTTGCCTAGCTACATGTAAGTAACTATATAACAACACACAGGAACAAAGTAAAAAGAAAAATATCAAGACACATAATACTTGTAACTAACCATTCAGAAATGTCCTGCTGCAGCCGCAGAGTTGGAATTTCTCCAGAAGCCTCTCCTTCTGGGTCAGACTCTGGATCAAACTGGTATGGCTGGACCACAGCGCTTCTACAAGCCATACCGACATACTCTTTGTAAACATTAGCGTATAGTACCGGAGCGCAAGCCACGCCCATCTCTTCCAGAGGGACAGGGAGGGGCGTGGCTTGCGCTGAAAGAGGCGTGGACAGGCCCAGCCCACAGAAAACAGCGTGTTCTCGGTAGAGCTCACTAGAGAGAGTTTTCAGGGCGGCTGAACTCTAGGAAAAAACTGTTTTTTTAAACAACTTCAAATTGACTGTTCTGGGACCTCTGAGATCCATGTGAACCTGTCGAAAAGTGGCGTAATATGGGACCTTTAAGCTGCGCTGTTATGACCTTGAAGGTGGTCTAAATGTAAATTTGTTGCTCTAAATAAAAAATCTGTTTTAAACAGTACATTGCGCAGCAGTAATTTTTCCATAAAATATATGAATAATATAGAATTGTTAACTCTAAAAAAGGGTTGAATTAAATACATTTTAAGTGTTCCTCCTAACACTGATAATGAGTTAATATTTAAATTAACTCAGTTTTAGTGTTACATATACTCTATATCAGATTAGAACTTTAACACCTGAGGGGTAAATTTTTAACTCAGAAAAAGGGGTTCAAGATCAACTAAAAAAAAAGTTATTTTTACTCAGCTCTGGAGTCTATGCGATGGTCACGCATGTACACTAAAATTGAGTTGTTTTTGACTCACAGGGAGTTTATTCCAAAAGCCAAAATTTGCTGTGTGTAAACCCCGAATCATGTTTTTTTTTTTTCTAAGAATTCATCACACTAATTGTGATAACATAATCAAACTGATGTAAAAATTATTGCTCATTTTGTGCAACATACAGTATATTATATCACTCTATGACAGACATGGCTGTAAACTGTAACTTAACTGGTTTGTGGAGGCATATGACTACATGGTGGTAATTGTATACCGTTCAACAAAATTAAGACAATGTTTAAATGACACATCTTGATCTTAATGAACTTACTGATGAATTTTGAATGATGGGTGTTATATTGTGACAGTCCATGTTCTCTTAATTTTTTGGAACAGTGAAGTTCTAGCTGTAACTTGTAATTTATCAATCACTGTTTTTTTTTTGTTTTTTTTTTTTACTTCGGTCAATTTTTAAATGATCTATTGTGTTGTTAGGCTTAGTGTAAGGCTCAGATCAACTCATGTCCCCAGTATCTATCACAAAAAATGGCTCCACATACTTACAAGATTTAAGATGCATCTTGAAAATATATTTAAAGATATTCCACGCCTACATCATGCTGCTGTAAATAAACAAGGTATTACAATGGTGTAAACAATCTAAACAAACAATGCATTAGAACTTCAGCAATGTCATAGCCTTTTTTCCACTTGGGTTAGTAGCGTAAATCTAACACCTTTATTCTTGGTGTTCTGTTTGCAGATGCCTCCTGGGAATTCAGTAGGACCTTACAAAATAAAATGTTGACAAGGTGAGTGCCTGAACATCCCCCTCATCCGTTCTCTATTCATAAAGAGAGTTGTTGTAGTTTTTTTGACAATTTACACTTACTTTGAGACTGATGAAATAATTTTAAAGAAATAGAGTTAACATTCACAAATGTTCAATTGTGAATCAACCAGCTCTGGCTAGATCCCTATTGTTTTTGTGTCTAATTGTTCTCCTTTTTTTTCTCTGTTAAAATTGTTGAGGAGTTTTGACTAAATTTATGTATCAAGCATATTAGAATTCATCTCTTAAGGAATCAACAAATGTAAAAAAATTCTAGCATAATTGTTTGCATGAATATGCAAATTCTATTAACGTCTGTATTTCTACCAGTCTTTGATGAAATGATACCAGACATTGTTTGGATAGTATATATCATGTTTCAAATGTTGTCTCAAACCAACAGTTTTTTTTCCTGTGGACTGAATCAATTTAAGATACAATTTATTTTGGGTGAATAAAGCAAAATCTATGAATATATTCTTTCTAACTGACTTTAGGGGCTCTACCATACACCTGGCACAAACGTGGTGTGCCAGTGGCGCAAGTGTCATTGCTATCGTACACCCAGTGCAAGTGTCATTTTTGCCACAAGTGTACCATAGCAAATCCACTTGCACTGGGTCTGTGTGCTGAGGGGCAGGAGGTTTGAGAATGAAGGCAAAATGGAGGCGTGTCCCAGCGCGTTTGTTATCGTACACCCGAAGCACTAGAGTCAAATGCACCTTGTGCTTAGACCAGCCAAAACCTGGTCTAAGTGCAAGGTGCAAATGTAAAGCAGCCTGTACCGTAAGATACATCGCAGTTGGCCAATGTACTTACACACTTCTCCACAATCACAATCACCGTTCTTTGCTGTTTTTGCCTCTAAGCGGTGGAAAATATTTAAGTGTGCTTTGGACATATTTAGTAAAGTTAGTAAAGTGTATTTTGAAAACATTTTTTCAATCACAAAGTATACATTTTGAAGTAAGCAGTGTGCGTATGCGCGTGTATGTATCTCGCGTTTGGCCAAGACGCACAGACCCCTTTCATTTATGTGAGGCCCCCCTCCCCATGTAAATTTTAAATTAGGAATAACTGTAATCATAATGCCAAATTAATCTTGATGGACAGGACAGGATCACAACTGTCAGATTGTCTTTAACAGATCGGTCGCTGACAGCTGGAGCAACTTTCGTGTTTGTGTCAGTGTATTTATTTGATCAAAAAAACAAGGATTAAATAATAATTATCTATAACATGAACCCTGAGCAAAGAATTCTGTCTACTCACCGCTGAATCGCCTTTCTTTGTTTAAATTCAATATCAACGAGCAGCTGAAAGAAAGACAGTGCGTCAACCATCAATTACTACATGTAATGAATTAAATGAATTGAATTTTTAGGTGTGTGCGTGCGAGTGCGTGCCTGCGTATGTACACATTTCCCTGTGCGTGCGAAAATATATTGTGGAAATAGATGTGACAAAATAAGGAAATGTTTGCTTTCTAAATGATTTGTTTTAAGAGCTGAGAGCTGTCTGACACACTACATTACACTACATGAGTGTAAGATAGCAATACGCCTGCGCCACTGGCGCACAGCGCAACCAGTCTTTAAAGGGAATGAGAGTGGATTCTCCCGCGATTGGTTCATGCATTTTTGGCCAGAGAAACACCCATGAATTGATGAGATGATTCTACACAGCTGATAGGACTATCTGCTGTGCACCAGTGGTGCATTAGGCAGGGAAGAGCAGGATTCCTCTGCTGCTCCTGGAACAAGGCAGCAAAGGTTGACCTGGAAACTCCCCTGAATAAATTAAAACCCCTGCGCCACGTGCCTTGCGCTTGTGCCGGGTGCAAGTATAGTATGACACTAAATGAATTACAGACACAACCTTTGAGAAAATCTAATTGCATGTAGTAGTCATTTAATTTTCTCATGTGTGTGAATAAGTAATGCTCCGCCTTGACTCAGAAACTGATTGATTTATTTCATTCCTTGATTGTTTCATTCATTCCTTGGTTCACTGAATAAGTGAAATTAGTGATTAAAAACATATTTCAAATACATACCTGGTGATGTATTTGGTACAGGTCCAGTAAGGATCTGTGACCAGGTGTGACAGGACCTGGTACAGATCTGGTATGGATTTGGGCCAAAATGTGACCAGATTTATGGCCAGATGTGACGAGATCTGGTCCAGATCCTGTATGATGACCATCATGTAGTATGGAGTTCACACATTGCTGGCCCAGTGCTGGCCAAGATAAGAAAGACAGATCTGCACTGGTATTGGCACGTTGTGCCAAAAGACACCAGCCAAGGTTCCTTAGCTGCATCCAGACCAGATCTTATGAAGGATCTGGGCCCGATCTGGGCCAAATGGTTTTTGCTGTCTGGGTTTTTGTCCTTGAGTCAGCCCCGTGTCAACAGATATCCCAAGAAGTTTGGAAGCTGTGATGAAAAATATTGAGGTATCCACTATGGTATTAAATAACTTCTGCATTCTTCAGCTGGCCTGGTCATTTTCTAACAAACATGAACAGAATCCTACCAAATATGACTATATTCAACAAACGCCCAGAGAAACTGGAAGACTTCTGTTAACACTGCTTCTTTCTTTGAATCTTTGGGCAAGTTAAATTGTCCTTACTTAGAAACCATAAAATTACTGGCAATATAAACTTGCGAGGGCTAACGTTGAAGTAAACTGTCAAACAAGCTCACACACAAAAGTCAGGCAATCTCTGAGGAGAAATCTCAGCATTGACAGGAAGATGAATCTAGTTTAAGCTGTCAGAGCAACTGTTACAATAGCTATGGGTGTGATGAATTTCTGAGAATTAAATAAAGATTAAATTAATAAATGCGTGAGTTGGTTAATGTTAGCTAGATGAGGCAGGCTAAAGCTATACCAATCCATACAGCGTAGCATGATGTTAACATTACATGAGGCTAAGTAACATTGATAAAAACTAACCAGCTTGTGTCTTCGTCTTCTCAAAGCCTTATTTAATCATTGATACAGTTTTAATTTCACCTAGATACTTATGTGGACCCGTGTTCTGTACAGTAATGATGTTCCTTACAGATAACGAATAAAACTGCGCTCCAAATAAATACTTCCAGGTCATGAATAGAAAATATATATGTCTAATTGTCATTTCTTCCTCTATCATTCCCACCCACATGAGAGGGCCATGGATGTGTTATAAGAAGGGAATAGGGATCTGCCACCTGGCTTTGCTTCTAATTCCACCAGTAGCCGGAATTGCACCAAAACATTCTCATGTGGTCCACAGAGCATTTATGCCATAGGCCACAATGATAAAAGTAAGGTCTGTAAAACTGCTGACAGGACATCTACAGACATTCGTAGGCGGACATTAACTATTTTGCTGTGGGATTGTCATTGATTCTACCACGTGCTTTGACAGAGGAAAAGAAAAGCTCAAGGTGATCTTGACAGAGTTTGTAGATCAGGAGATGTCAAAACTGTGCATCTGGTTTCTCCACAAGGTCCTGAAAAACTTTTTTCACGCATCTGGAACTTGCAATGAGACCAATTATGCAGAATGTAAAGGCATGTCTTTATCATCCTTCAGATTCAGGAGGACTTCCTCTGCTTTTTGCAAGATTCTTTTGCACGTTCTTTGTTTGGATGACCTAATTGGTGCTTCGTACTCTTTTACCCATGGGGTTTCTGCTGTTAAGAAAGTCAAAAGCTGCATTGATGAACCTCTGAACTGCGGTATATGTAGATGTTTATTGCACTAGTCCAGAGCATCAGCAAAGCTGCTACTGAACACTTGAGTTGCAGGTTTAACTTACATCTTCTCTTCCTCCACCCTTATGTGAGCCATCTTTAGCTTGTTACCAAATCCAGGTCCTCCAGGAAAGATCACACTCACTGAACATTCAAATTTGCATCAAGTGCTTTCAGCATGGCAAAATGGCATGATGGTCCATCACATATCAGTGAAATGGTGCAAACTCTGACACTATGAAGTTATTGAATACATTCACTGACAATGTTAGCAGGGTCCTCACTGGTCAGTGCATCAATGAAGAAGAAATCAAGAAATATGCCTTGAATAATTTTTCAAGAATTATCAATGGCAACAGACGTAAGAGCCTATTCATCTCTTGTCAGTGGCAAACTGTCATCAACAATGCCACAACCAAGGTAAACATATACATGGGTTCTCCCAGCAGAATATTCCGCATGTTTTCTGATTGCCATTTCACCCATCCTCAATGCACAAATGGTTTCCTTACCCAAACTTGTCCTATCTTGTGTATGAGCCTGTGTTGCACAAAAGTATGCTTTTTGTGAATCCTGTAAATGTGTTTCATTGGGCAAGGCAAGGTCAAAACTTTCACACACACGTTATTTTGGTGTGTATTGCTTTTTCCTAATGTATATTGTCTCATCAGGTGATGCAACAACACTCATTCAACACAAGCACGCCAAAAGCTTATGTAAGCTTATTTTTAACAATAAGCTTACAGGAAAATGTATTGGGGCCTCAGTGCGTCATGCTATAAGGGCCCTATAGTACACTTCCGCCGAGCAAACGCAGGGCGCATGGTGCAGAGGTTTTAATTTATTCAGGGGAGTTTCCAGGTCAACCTTTGCCACCTTGTTCCAGGAGCAGCAGAGGAATCCTGCTCTTCCCCACCCAATGCGCCACTGGCACACAGCGGATAGTCCTATCAGCTGTGTAGAATCATCTCATCATTTCATGGGTGTTTCTTTGGCAAAAATGCATGAACCAATCGCGGGAGGATCGCTGGATCCGCTCTCATTCCCTGTAAAGACTGGTTTAAAAAACTGGGATAAGAATATAGCATGGATTGCTATCGAACACCCGGCGCAAACGGCTGAGCTACAAGGATTTATTTATTTATTTATTTATTTATTTATTCTTCATTCATTCATTCATTTATTTGACGGGGACAAAGTACAATGAATGTATTGTGTCAGACAGCTCTCAGCTAAGTCCCCCCTTAAGTCAACTCATTTAAAAAGCGAACATTTCCATATTTTGTGACATCTATTTCTACAATATATTTTTGCCTACACAGGCAAAAACGCACATACTCAGGCACGCACACACGCACACCTGCAGGCACACATGCACACACCTAAAAATTAAATTCATTTTGTGAATAGAATACATGTGGTAATTAATGGTTGAATGGTTGTTTTTCTTTCAGCCGCTTGTTGATATTAAATTCAAACAAAGAAAGGTGATTCAGCGGTGCAGAGACTGAACTCTTTGCTCAGGGTTCATGTTATAGATAATTATTATTTAATCCTTGTTTTTCTGATCAAATAAATATGCTGACATGAACATGGAAGTCGCTCCAGCTGTCAGCAACTGATCTGTTAAAGATGATCCGACAGTCATGATGACATGATCCATCCTGTCCATCAAGATTAATTCGGCATTATGATTACAATCATTCCTAATTTGAAATTTAACATGGGTGGGGGGAGGGGAGCCCACACAAATGAAAGGGGTCTGTGTGTCTTGGCCAAACGCAAGATACACATGTGCATACACATGCTGTTTACTTCAAAATGTATACTTTGTGATCGAAAATGTTTTCAAAGTACACTGGCGCACTGCGTTTGCGCCGGGTGTACGATAGGGCCCTTAGTGTTATTACATAGTTTGGCCACTGCATAAAATTGGCTTCAAAGCCTGGTACATATCTTGTTGACTTTGGGGGCACAGCATGTATGAGATGACATGTTGGTCAGCTGGTTAAGTTTATTTTTTAACTGTATCTGAATGAATCTACAGTGCGAGAGATTGTATTAGCTAACTTTAGTTTTCCAAGGTTTGAGGGTTCATGTCAAATAGGCATTTTATATGGCTTGGGGGTGTTTACTCAAAACAGGTTACATAGCAGCAAAGCTGCTGATGAGGTTTTTGAATGTAATAAGTAGAACTAGAGCAGCAGTTAACTGGCACAGCGGGTTGGTAGAGACAGAGGCAGGGACTATATGGATCTGCATATACTGCATGAAAGCAAGGCACTGTAATTTTGACAAACAGAGAAGTTTTTAGGAATTGCAGCAATGCCTGGAGATGAACTTTCATAAAAAGCTACCTAACTGACAAAATATGACAGTACTGGTCCCCATTGCTTGCCACATTTGGATAACTGGTTTTCTCCTGTGTCTGGGATTACTTGATCCTGGCAGTTTAAGCCTAATAGTAAAAAGTCATATGTGTGTCTGACTGGAAAAGTCATAGCAATCACACACATACACATGGGAATTTTATTAAACATTAAACAACATTATTTATTAAACCTTTCCACCCCTCATTGGGTTTTGTGTGTGTGTGTGGGTGTGCGTGTGTGTGTGTGTAAGCACATTTGCGTTCCGTTATTTTTTGTTGATAATGAATTTGCATAGAAATCAGGCAGGATGTCCTAATGTGCCCTCCACTTGCATTTGCTTTTTGTGATGTTCTGTGGGTCATTGGAGTTATTGGATTTATTATTTCAGTTCTCTGGAGAAAATGTGAAAAGGCCACCGAATGTCAGCTGAAACTTCTGGAGCTTACATGATTGGCAAGTTTCTGGACTGGGTAGCCAAGCCTTTGAATATGATTGTAATTATCAGAGAAGCAAATGAACTACAAGTATGAAATGAACCAAAGTACTAATTCATAGAGACAACGCAATTTTAAAGCCTCAGTATTTTGCTTAGCTTTTTGGTTGGCTACAATATGAGTTCTGAGAACTTTATGGAAATGTGGCAACTAAAGAATAAGACTAGTGATATTTCATGTCCATAATGTCAATATACATTTTCAAACCAACCTCAACTAGAATGTTTTTCACTACAGAGCACTTTGTTGACAAAAGCCTGATGTATCTTAAGTACTTGATGTTACTTAATTGGTCAGCCTTCTATTAGAAAAGTAGTGTTGCAATGAGCTTTAATTTTAGCATCATAAAACACACTGCATTCAGTTTTGACAGAAACAAAATGATTTGTGTGTCCAGCATTCCGACAATCACGTAAACGGTTGAATCCTTTATTCCCTAAATTAGATGTGACCTGTCTTTCTGTGTCGCTACTTCGACTACAATCTGCTACTGGTCTTCCCCCAACATTTTCAAATTTAACTCAACACCCTTTAAGGTGTAATACAGACTGTATAAGGCTTTTATATATATTTATATTTATTTATATATATTTTAAACCCACTCCCAAGCAGAGTCAAGGGGTCACAAATTTCTTAAGGAAACATCTCTAAAACACTAATGTCTGGACATTTTTTATTTATTATATTATTCTGGCTAAACAAGCTTGTAGATGTAGAGATATTTTACAGAATAAGTAACATTTTGACATGATGTTGACACTACAGGAAAGGTTAATTAGGTAAAGGTCCTCTGGGGAACATGAATGTCTTTTTATAACATCATGGCAATATATTCAGTTGTTGTTAGTTTTGTTTTAGTCAGGACTTAGGATCAAATCAACTGATCAGAGGAGATCTACTGATCAGATGAGATATTTATATTTCCATTCTTAAAGCTATGCAGTGAGCAAGGCTAAAAATTTAATATATTTTGCTTTTCATAAATCTATGTGCTTTGGCATTACTTAATATTTCAACCATTTCCCCCAAAAAACTGTTAATACCATACTTAATTACAAAGAGAGTCAATGAACATGTAAAAAGTACAAGGTACAACAAGAAAATCTACCTTACATTTTAAAGAAATTAAAATTAAAATGTATTATCTTCATAAAAGGTTACAGCCATCATAAGTTAAGTGATGACAGGACAGACCTGCAGTGATGCAGTACTTTCTATTAGTGACTATAGGACAATGCAGTCACCACTGCGCGTACACTGAAGCCTCTTCTGAACCTCCATCCTGCATCTCTCTGTCAACTCGTTCTCTGTGTAATTGGAACAAATGGTTTATTTTATGTTTTAATACCAATCAGGTCAAATGACCTTGGCAGTATGGGGAAGCAGAGGCTGGTGGTAGCAGTGGAGTGTGCATTACACAGCAGCAGACATTACTCTTAGCCACTGTATGCTGTTCTCTTACCTTCAGAACAGTTAATAATGTAGAAGTGAAATGCTTTCCATCACTCATAATAGAAATATTTTTATAGCACAGCCACTGCTAAGACCTGCAGGGCAGATCAGAAATAGATGGGGCAAGCAGTCTTCATCTCCATATTGTCCTCTGTTTGTTGATTAAGGTGACTTCTTCTATACTTATGTTTGTCCGCTGAATCCCAGCACTAAATGATATTACCATAAGAATGACACAACATACGGCATATTGATCTAATTCAGTCTGTCAGTGCTTCTCAGTTGCTTTAATAGTTTACTTACTAGTTTGTTCCTTGTAGATGAACATTTTTTTTAGGCCCTTTTATGGGCGTTATAGTGGTCATCGACTCTTCCAAAAAGTACTCTGCTATAGTTAAATAACTATGGGAGACTTTTTTCACCTAATTACAGTGATCAGTTCTATTTGTAATTATTTACAAATACAACCAAGGAAAGGTTAACAGATAAAGGTGGGACCAAAATAGTGGTAGTTGAAATAGCAAAGTCTTTAACTGCTTTTGGTACAGTTTTTGCATATCAGTTGCAATCTGATTAGAGTAAAGCCCTTTAGTGACAAAGCAAAAAAAATAAAAATATTGTTTGAATAAGTCTTTGTCTGCTCTGGTAGTGTATTTTCACACTCTTGATTGTATTCGAGCATCACTGAGCAAATCTCTTGCTCTTGCGGCATGTCTGCTTCTTTAGCACACCACACTGCACAGTTTAAAGTCAATTTATAGCAATGAGGACTTGTCAGCAACAACTACCCACAGCACACTGGCACCACTTTATTACTGCACCATGCTATAACCACAAATGATTGATCAGTCTACAACTGTGCACAGTGTGGTTTTGATACTCTACCTGTCAACTAATTGACTGCTAACAGTTTGTAGTACACAGTACATTTTGTGCACCTCATTCACCCATATCAAAGTCACATGCGTTATATAACAAGATCAGCTTTCACTTAACATGCTCCAAATTATGTAAGACATTTAATTAAAAGACTGATGCTGTCATCTTTACTGGAGGACAGCATCTTCTAATGGCTGTTTTTCTTCACAATACTGTCAGAACTATTCAGCCTGTAACAGCTGGATAATCTAAACAAATTGTAACATAACCATTGATGGAATGACTCAGAAAAAAAACCAAAACAGTATTTTTTGTACAAAGCCAAAGCTCTGATTTTGTGAAATTCTCACATAAACAAGGCTGTGTTCTTTCAAAATCTTGGTGTAATCTGTCTGTTGGTGTGAATCTTACATCTTTAATTAGCATATATAGTTTACTGATTTCTTATAAACTAACTGTTGAACTGTATTTTTGTGTTTATATTGTGTTTATATTATCAACTTATTACCTTTAAACCTAATTTTTGAGGCAAGTATTACACTTTTTATCTTTTTTATGTATTAATGACACATTTGTGAATTAAGTTTTTGGGCCGTGTTACTGCAAAGAGAGAAGGATAGGTTTTCAGTCTGTATATTTGCTGTCTGTATTTGTTTAGACAAGAAGCAGAATTAAATACTTCTCAGAAAAACATTAGACCTCTCTGCTGTGCTCATAAGGTCTTGTGAGGAGTCCTTTTAATTTGATAGCAGGTTTAATTTCAAGATAATCATTTGGCTTTTATTTAAAAAAATCTGGCTGAGAGCATAGGGAGTCTTGCAGCTCAATCACTTAATTGTTCCCATGCAGGTCCTTAAATACTGCTGTGGTGTGCATTAGCTTTGATCTTTACTATGCAAGATCAAAATCAACTGCTTTTACCTTGTATCTTACACATTTATGGTGAAATGAGTGAATTAATGAGTTTTATTATTTTTTTTAATGGAACAGTTTGGTGAATTTGTAGGAACTGAAGGTGATCTTCTTAGTTACCTTCATGAGGTAGTAAAAAATAAAAAATAAAAATTGTAAAGTTTTTTTTGTGAGAGATTCCCATACCCTTGGTGTGTTATGTGGGTTGATAAAGCACACAAAAAGGAAGACAAGTGAAATTTTCCTAAGTCAACACAGGACTTCTTCTCTTTGACAGAAAAACCTGCTTTAGTAGTACCTGATATGCCTCATCAGTAGTCAAGCCTGCATTACTGTTAATTAACTCCATAACCCAGTGTTACCATGTCATACATTTGAATAATAAGTAATAAACATCAGCAACGAGTTTGGTCTCCCCTTCCAGTTGCACACCTCATACACCAGCAGCCCAGTCCCCTAATATTCCCTAACTCATCCTCACTGAACCCCTTTTTTCTGGCCCCCTGCTCCCTTTTCACCTTGACCCTCAGGAGCCTTTGCCACTGCCCTCTGGAGTGGTCCAGCCAACGTAGTTGACTTCCTAAGCAGCTCCAACCATCTGTTCTGCCTCTTGAGGGTCTAAAGACAAACCTTGCTCTCTTGGAGTCACATAACATGACTAGAGATAGCATTGTCACAGACTGCCACCATCAAATTCAAAAATTCCTGGGGGACGCCAAATTCATCCATTACCATGATATGTGGCACATGGAAAAAATGTCATGTTTTCCTGAAAAATGTCGGGCTGTAAATGAAACAGAGATAGCTATCTACAATGGAATTTCTTCAAATATTTTTATTTACTTCAATGAGGCTGAGGTGGTATTGGAACAGATGACACAGTGGTAATAGATATTACCACAAACTGATAGTTAGCCTCACAAAAGAGAAATTAATTGTACATAACAGAGCGAAACAGTGAGCTGTACCATCAATTAACGTATTCTTCGTGTTTCCACAATTAGCAAGGCATTTTAATCCATTACAACTACAGAATAATTATGAACTACCTTTTTAGATAAACAAGTAGCTTTTAATAAGGAGAATAACTTTTAAGTCCAAAAACGGGTACAAAGAACTTTTGAAAGGCTGTGCCTATTGCAGTCCACCCTCTTCAGCTGTTGGAGTGCAAGTGATAAGTGAGAACCGTTTTCCTGTTTTTTTGACACTGACGGTCCGACTGACTGATAAGACTGATATCATGAGATTAAAAATACACTGATTGGTTAGACATTATAAAACATTCAAGACAGGAAACTCCAGCCTTTTTTCTACATGTTTCAACATTTACCTTGGATGCTGGATTTACAATATACTCAAATAAAAGTTGACATATTTTGGAAAAACATGAAAATCATGTTGCATTAGAAGATTGGTTTGTTACAAACAGGAATAAATTGAATGTTAATGAGACCTTTACATAGAACTTAAAGTGGTTTGATACATCCACCCAGGGGTAGCTATTTAAACTCCAGAACAAAGAATAAAGCAAAGGGAGGCAGCAAAAGAGATTGTTATACTGATCATGAAGTCAGTATTAAATGTATTTCCATGCAGTGTGGCTGTGTGATGATTTAATCCCTCACTGCCACCATTGGTTTTGATTTTACAGCCCTCTGTACTGTCAGCCGGATGAAAGCGAAAGTCCTGAGATTTAATAAACAACTCACTGGGTTTCATTTCTGTGTCTGGGCTCATGCTGATGAGAACTCTCTAGGACTAAATCAAACCTCCTCCATCAATTTCATCTCTCCTAGTCTATTCACATGAGGGAGGTGATAAGAGATAATCACAGCATCAGCTCTGCAGTCACGGAAAACTCCACACTGACTTCAAAGCTTAGGGATTATTGTGGTTGCATCACAAATTACTAAGCAGCCAATGCAAAAAAAGAGAGAACATAATGGTAAAACAGTCCACACCATGTAGAAACATATTGGGCCCTATAGTACACTTCCGCCGAGCAAACGCAGGGCGCATGGTGCAGAGGTTTTAATTTATTCAGGGGAGTTTCCAGGTCAACCTTTGCCACCTTGTTCCAGGAGCAGCAGAGGAATCCTGTTCTTTCCCACCCAATGCGCCACTGGCACACAGCGGATAGTCCTATCCAGCTGTGTAGAATCATCTCATCATTTCATGGGTGTTTCTTTGGTGAAAATGCATGAACCAATCGCGGGAGGATCGCTGGATCCGCTCTCATTCCCTTTAAAGACTGGTTGCGCCGTGCGCCAGTGGCGCAGGCGTATTGCTATCATACACTCGCAAATATAAACGGCTAAACTACAAGGATTTATTTATTTATTAATTCCTTCATTTATTTGGCTGGACAGGGACAATGCTCAATGAATGTATTGTGTCAGACAGCTCTC
Organism: Acanthurus tennentii; assembly: GCA_029783805.1. NCBI lineage: Eukaryota > Metazoa > Chordata > Actinopteri > Acanthuriformes > Acanthuridae > Acanthurus > Acanthurus tennentii. The sequence goes on from JAPZDZ010086708.1 coordinate 14,161, forward strand.
AGCTAACCCCCCCCCCCTTAAGTCAAATCGTTTAGAAAGCAAACATTTCCATATTTCGTCATTTCTATTTCTACAATATATTTTCAAACGCACACATACGCAGGCACACATGCCTGCACACAGGCACACACGCACACACCTAAAATTAAATTCATTTTGTGAATAGAATACATGTGGTAATTAATGGTTGACGCACTGTTTTTCTTTCAGCTGCTTTTTGATATTAAATTCAAACAAAGAAAGGCAATTCAGTGGTGAGGAGACAGAACTCTTGTTCAGGGTTCATGTTATAGATAATTATTATTTAATCCTTGTTTTTCTGATCAAATAAATACACAAACACGAACACTGCTCCAGCTGTCAGCTACCAATCTGTTAAAGACAATCCGACAGTTGTGATCCTGTCCTGTCCATCAAGATTAATTTGGCATTATGATTACAGTCATTTCTAATTTGGAATTTAATGTGGGGTTGGGGGGGTGGGGGCTCACATAAATGAAAGGGGTCTGTGCGTCTTGGCCAAACACAAGATACACACATGCGCATACTGCTTACTTCAAAATGTATACTTTGTGATCGAAATAATGTTTACAAAATACACTTTACTAACTTTACTAAATATGTCCAAAGCACACTTAAATATTTTACACTGCTGAGAGGCAAAAACAGCAAAGAATGGTGTGTGTGATTGTGGAGAAGTGTTTGAGCACACTGAGAGAAAATTTGGGACGGATGATAAAGGAACCACAGAGGAGTGTGCAAAGGTGGACTTGGGCCCAACTAGACAGAAATGTGTAGTAGTTTGAGAGACTGAGACAATGACCAGTACCCAGAGAATCTAATGAATTCCCACAGTTTAGATGGAGGGATATGGTGTGAAACTCAGAACGGGTGACTTGGTTCAGGTCTAGATAGAGACAGCTTTCACAGAATTCAGTCTCTGTAGTTAATAATGGCCCACATTTTGGAGTATGCAAGTTCAGAGTTCTTACACATGGCAATGATTGTTGTACCAACCTTTGCAGTTTTATTTAGAGGGCTTGGTTAAAAGATTCAAACGCCCCATGACTAATGCTGTTGTTGGGATTTCCTACAGATAATTAGTCTGGTTATTGACAATTACTTAATTACTAACAGTAATAAGTATTGAAATGTAATTATTAATGTTACTTAATAATTTCAGGGCACCACCCTGGGAACAGGGATCAATGACCAAACAATTATCAATGTCTCAATTTAAAGGAAAGCCTATGTTGCAATGTATCAAATAGAATTTAATACAAAAGCGAAGGAAGTTATTCAATAACTAATTGAGTTGAAGGGTGAGATCGAGCACTGACCGTACAACCAGCAGTTATCGCAACAATATGTGCAACAATAATCACTCAGAGGGTTCTTATTCAACACACAGCTGTTTATTACACAATGTATCTCATTCAGAAATCAATGCATTAACGTTAATAAACAACAATCTATCTATCAATCACAAACAATAAATCACAGCAACACCAGGCAAGCGTGTTTGGTGTGTACCTTGGTGTGTGTGAGTATGTGTAGGTGTGTGTGTGTGTGTGAGAGAAAGAGAGAGAGAGGAGTGGAGGGGAGGAAGAGGGCAAGATGGCGGACGTGACTATGTCCCATCACGTGTCGGTCACTGGAAGTGGCACGCTAAGTTTGAGTCAGACAATGGCCACAGCCTCGCTTGCTCCACATGTTCTTTGTAAGCACACACTAGATGGCGCAAGGTGAAACTGAACACACTGAATGCTCACAAAAGGGGAATTCTGCTACACGTGTCTTATACACTGGAGATTGTGAGCTCTCTTAAGATTACTCACAGGGGAGCGTGTCTATTACGTAGTTATATGTGTGTAAACGTGTGTGTATGTGTGTGTGGTTAGTAAGTGGCTTGAGTAAAAGGGTCGTGGATGGCACAATATTCGTTTTACTGCCTTTCAGGAGTCGGCAAACAAGCTGGCGCTCATCTGCCGTCCACTGGTTGCTGTGTAAGTCTCACTAAATATTGCGGTCTTACGCACAACACACAACTAGCAGCACAATGTTAACGAGGCACAGTTAAACAAAGCAGCTTCTAGCCGCCAACAGCTTATTGTCCATACAAGAAAACGGACTCGGCGGCTTCTTGGATGAGAAGTGAAACGTCTTTCCAAAAACTCAACACAGTCCAGTTGACTTGCTTTTTTGACTCTTCAAGATAACATGACCTGGATGAATGAGAATCTACACAGGTCTACTCCTTGAATGGCTGCAGCAACTCTGTCCTTAATCTCCCAGGTTAAACCTCCAATAATGCACGACTCGGGGTTGATGGTGGTTTCTGTGGACCCTTCCCCAGAGTCTTTAAACAGTCTTGATAAGGCATCAGGTTTAGTGTTCTTTGAACCAGGTCTGAATGATAATGAAAAGTTAAATCTGGAGAAAAAGAGTGCCCACCTTGCTTGCCTGGGATTTAATCTTTTGGCCGCCTGTATGTACTCCAGATTCTTATGATCGGTCCAGATTAGAAACGGTTGTTCAGCTTCTTCCAGCCAATGCCTCCACTCCTTCAGAGCCATCTTGATGGCTAATAGCTCCCGGTCCCCCACATCATAATTTCTTTCTGCAACAGAAAACTTTCGCAAAAGGAAAGCACAGGAATGTAGTTTATTGTCCTTCACTGACCTTTGAGAAAGAATGGTGCCTGCTCCTAAATCAGAAGCATTCACCTCCACCACAAACTGCAGAGATCGGTCAGGAAGAGCCAGAACCGGGGCTGAGATAAAGCACTTTTTAAGCTTGTGGAATGCAGCATCCGCTTCTGGGGACCAGGAGAACCGTAACTTAGAGGAGGTGAGAGCATGTAAAGGTGAGGCAACTTGACTGAAGTTCTTAATGAATTTTCTGTAGAAATTAGCAAACCCCAGGAAGTGTTGCACCTCCTTCCTGGGGTTGGAGTTGGCCAGTCCTGAACAGCTTGGACCTTGGCAGGATCCATGCTGACCTGACCTTCAGAGACTACCAGACCGAGGAATGATACAGTAGAAACATGAAATTCACACTTTTCAGCTTTGACATACAGATGGTTATCAAGCAATTTGTGTAGCACTTTACGTACATGTTGAATATGTGTCTCGATATCAGCAGAGAAAATCAGAATGTCATCAAGATATACAAACACAAACTTGTTCAGATAATCACGTAAAACATCATTCACCAGAGCTTGGAACACAGCAGGAGCATTAGTCAAACCGAAAGGCATTACCAAGTACTCGTAATGTCCAGTAGGGGTGTTAAATGCAGTCTTCCACTCATCCTCCTCTCTAATCCTGACTAAATGATATGCATTGCAGAGATCAAGTTTGGTGAAAACTTTGGCACCTTGCAACAGTTCGAACCCAGCTGAAATGAGGGGGAGAGGGTACCTGTTCTTGACGGTTATTTCATTAAGTCCTCTATAGTCAATACATGGACGTAGTGTCTTATCCTTTTTCCCACAAAGAAAAATCCTGCCCCTGCGGAGGAGGAGGATGCTCAGGAGTGGAGAGGGACTACAGGCGTCCTCGAGGGGGCATAGTACCTGGCAGAAGCTCAGTGGCACAATCATATGGGCGGTGAGGAGGAAGAGAGGTGGCTCTGGCCTTGTTAAACACTCGTTTTAGGTTCAGGTAGCAATTGGGAACAGATGGCAGATCCGGATCCTCCTCCTCATCCACATCCTCTGGTGAAGTGCTGACCCCCTCCTGCATGGGCTCCTTTACGACCACCGGGCAGCGTGACTGGCAGTACTCTCCCCCAGACAGGATCTTGCCGGTGGACCAATTAATGTGAGGATTATGTTCTACAAGCCAAGGATAACCTAACAAAATTGGGTGTTGTGGTGCATCATAAACGAAAAAAGATTTCTTCTGTGCGAGAATAAGGAAAGGTGAGTGTGGCGAAGTGCGGTGAGTGACAGAGTATAGGATGTGGTGGGCATAGGTGAATCTAGTGCGATGAGAGAGAGTTGGATCTTGTCAATTAGAGATTTGTCCAAGAAACTAGCATCGGCACCTGAATCCACTAAGGCTGTAAGAACAAAAGAGTGAGATGCATGAGAAAGGGATATTTTAGTGTACTGCCGGCGAGACCTGTGCTTACTGAGGAGGGGACTTACCAGCACGGAGTTTCTGGGGAATGAGCCTTGGCGACGAACAGGACAATTGCTCAGGAAGTGACCGAACTGTGCACAGTAAATGCACCGACCCTCATTGCGTCTGCGGAGGCATTCCTCAGGTGATAATTGGGTGCATCCAATCTGCATAGGTTCCTCAGAATCCTGTGAAGTAGTGACAGGTCTTACCGAGGCAGGTGCTGGAGGTGGTGGCGAAGGCCCCGGAGCAACGAATCCCTGGCGAGGAGAGACAGGATGAGGCCTCATCCTTTCTCGTTGCAGCAGTCTCCTGTCAATCCGGGACGCCGAGCAATTAAGGCCTCCGGCTCGAAAGGCAGATCCAAAGGAGTAAGGTGATCCTTTAAACGTTCAGAAAGTCCATTAAAAAAAGCATCTACTAAAGCCATTTGATTCCACCCACTCTCAGCAGCTAATGTGCCAAATTCAATGGCGTAATCGGTCACACTTCTCCTTCACTGGCGTAAGGCGACGAGAGCTTTAGCTGCCTCATGACCAGAAGTGACAGTCTGAAAAATCTGAGTCAGTGTTAACCGTCATAGTAACCGTCATAGTAAATTATTTTGCTGTCCTCAGCGTGGCAGAAGAGGAACAGCGGAGTCAACTCTGATGAAGAAGCGGGTCTTGGCGGGCTCATCTTTTTCTGAAGAAAAGATTTCTTCATGTCTGAAGATAAGGAGGATAAGCTGGGTTGCTCAGCTTCCTCCAGGGATCCAATAGAAAAGTGTCTAACAGAACACTTTCACAATTCCTCACTCGTCCAGCAAGCTAAGAACTGCGGCCTAGGTCGTAATAGTCCAACATTGTGTTGCTCCCTTTCGGTAACGCTGGTGCGGAGACAGAGTCTCTTACCCACACCTAGTCACAGGGGGAAAGCGTGGGGCAGCGCATCGCACCGCAATTTATGCCTTAGACTGTGTCAGGGGGCTTCCCTCAGAGACCACCGGGGCAAGACAGTGTCCCGACCAATGAGAGGCATGAGTTTGAATTTGAAAATAAACTCACCCGAGGGGTTCTTTACCAGACAGACGCATTTTTGGCGGGCCGCTATTGTTCTTTAGGTTTATGCTGAGTCATGCAGGTTTGTCTTTGTTAGAGACATGGTCGAGGT
>JAPZDZ010087224.1:0-19342 GCA_029783805.1 Acanthurus tennentii
AGAAAAAGCTGCCTGTCGTGTTCAAATGTTTCACTCTCATCTTTCAAAACGTGTGTTTTAAATAAAGTTTATTTTATCAGTGTTGGTTGTCTGGTCTTGGGTTGTAGTTCCACCCTGCAGCCACAGGATGGCAGCACCCTCCCTGCATGCCAGCAGTTTGTCTGTTTAGGATCAAATTCCTCATTTCCAGCCAGTTTCCTTCACTAAACACTGGGGTGATAAAAGTCCTGGGAGTTTAATTATCACAGCAGATCACCAACATTACAAACAATGTCTGCATAAGTTTATTTAAAGATAACTTAAATAAAGAAAACCCATAAATACCAACACTCACATATGTCACTGTTAATCACTAGGATCTGTCGCTCATATAACTAAAACACTTCATGTGCTAGCAAACACATCTTTCCAGCATAAACACACTCGGTGCCGCTCTTCAGTCTCTTTTTGGATGATTTCATTTGACCCGGTGAGTCCGAGAGGAATCGAGTCCAGATTCCAGGAAATAAGAAAAAAAGTTCTGATATCTGTTTTTTTCACTTTTCTTTCTAATTTTTTTTTTCTTCTTTGGTTTTGAAATTTTTTTTAGGTAAAAGGTTTATGGAGTTTAGAGAGAAAATGTGTCATAAAAGCCTAAAAAAACAAAAACAAACCACTAAGAATCCAAAACCGAAGAAACTTATTAATCCTGACAAACTTAAATTTTCTAAACTTACTATGTTTTTCTATTTAAAGTGCAAAGTAACTCATAAAGAAAGTGTATTTTTTTTCCAAAATGTTGAGAAGCAGTTGGAGAAAAAGGAAAAACTCAAGTAAATATACCTTAAAATTGTACTTAAATACAATATTTTTGTTAAACTTTTTTAAAACTTCCAAAAACACAAAACACTTTCATTATTCATACGAAATAACACTAAAGTGTTTCAGTCATGTTGTACGAAACATGTTTGATAAATGAGATCTTGGATCTAAAACCACCAAACTGAACATAATTACATTTGTTGCATGGAATCTCTCAGATTTTTATCATTCATTGTTCTATTGTCTGGGCAGGACTTCAAACTGCTCGGCCAAAAGTCACGGCACTTTTCAGGAAGGTGAAACTCCCGGCGGGGCGGCAGGTTACGTTCGTATGTTTTGATGTTTACTGAAACCAGGGACGAGGCACCCTACGTTATTCCAGTCGGAGCCAAAGTTAATTTCCATCTGTCTTGTCTCAGCTCTTTGACAGGATTTCCTCTGCGGGAGGAGCGACAGCTGACAAATTTATCACCGTTTTCACCTCTGACCTGCTCAGAAAACACACAGGAATAAAACAAAAGAAAAACATTAATTATTTGGATCATGAAAAGGGTTTTTATCAACATAAACGGGTGAATTATGTTTTACAAGCCTGCTGAAGCTCATTAGTTATTGAAGTCACAGATGTAAAGGTGCAGCACATCGGGGCCCTGGGGCCTTTAGGGGCCCCTGAATGACGACGATTATCAAACATTAAAACCTCTTTATCATGAATGTGTAACACGTTTGTGCTTCAGTGTGAGTTTCTGTGAACTTGAGGTGGAATTTCAATAAAAATATTTGCACACTTTTATGTTACGATGCTGTTAAAAGTGAAACCTTTTAGGATTTATGGGAATCTATTTGTAGAATTTGTAGAAACATAATAAAACATTCATAAGTAAACACACAGTTACCTTGATTTAAATAGCAGATTTCTATTGAACATTGTTGCAAGGATTTAGGATATTTATACAATTATTTTTTTACTAAAACATAAAAAAAAATTATGGTTGTTTTCAGACATTTTGACAAAAATGTCAAACATGTGGTTCGTTAAAATCAAAGCAGGATGGACTTTTAAAAGACAACCAAAGATCAAATATATGATAAATCACTAAACTTGATCTAAGCTATAAAACTGCTGTCAAAAGCTTGTGCATAATGACACATTTAGAGCCTTTAACCTGCCAAAACCACAGGAAATAACACACCTTTTCGCAAATGAAATTAATTAAAACCAGAAGCTCGTAGTAGAATTGAGTCATCTAGAAGCATTGTAGTGTTTTTCCATTGGAAACATTTCCTGCGGGGAGGAAATCATAAAAAAAAAAAAAACAGCCCCTCCCCCGTTCTACAGCACTCGCTCTGATTGATTTGATTTAATTTAAACCACCTGAATGCAGCTTTATTCTTTAAACGCTCCTCCTCACACACAGAAATCAAGAAAGTGAAAACTGTGAAAACAGTGAAAACTGTGAAAACAGTGAAACCCTGATGTCTCTTCTGTCCACGAACATGAGCTGTGGGTTGGACATTAATCCTCAGGGTGGCATTTCCTGCTCTGAAGCAGACGGCTCTGGCACCGCCAGCAGATGCAAACATCCTGTTTCAGGCTGTTCCTTCTGAAATCCGCACATTTCTGCACTCTGGGCTTTTCCAGCCATATCATAGAGTACATTCACAGGAAGCTATGCCTCGGGCGCCTCTGAGGCTCCACCTTAAATATCCATAATCCGCTCACAGGATGAGAATGAGTCATCCAAGATCTTGCTCCAATTACTGTCTCATTGTTGCATGTGTGCATGCACAGCTGCAGCCCCGTCAAAGATGCATTTCTGGGAAGATACACCACAAACCTGCAGCCGGAGGACGTCGATGCATGAAGGCGTCGTCGTTTGTGTCATTTATCAATGTTGTGGGACTGAAGTCAGAGATATTGATGCATCAATAAATAGTTCATTTAAAGTCTATGAGAGGCTGCTGCACATGTTGCATTAAAGTTGAGACTGTTGTTGTCATTTATGGGATAAAATGCATCTATAATTCAAACCCACAACATCACAGTTACACTTGTGGTTAGCTCTGTTTTTTCCTGCAGACTCTCACAATGTTATAAAACTCGTTCTGACGACACAAAATGTTGTTTTGTCTGCAAAACAATAAGATGGAATAAAAAACAGCCACAAATTGTCCCCATCATCGTTAAATGTGTTCATCAGTGTGAGTGCACTGAAGCACCGAGTCGACTCAGAAACACGTTTTATAGCCATGACGTTTGATTTAAGCTGCATTTTGTCGACAGTTCAACATTCCTGCACCGACAGATCAGAGCACACACACGTTTCTACATGACAAGACAACACACACACCATGGGAGGGGGGGGGAAACCTGCTAAGGGACTGTTTCAGGAGGTTTCACACCACCAACATTAAACCGGTTTCAAACCAGTTTGTGCTCCTGATTTTAAACCCTTCTGAGTATTACAACCACAACAAAAAAAAAAGAAGTGTTGCAAACCAAAAAGCAGATCAGAAAACGTATTTCCTGTAATCAGCAGGTTTTTCCTCAGAAACAAAGTGGGTGTATCAAAGCCACGGTGCCCTCTGCTAATGACGCATCTATGATTACAGCAAACCTGCTCAAAATTGGCAGAAACACCGGCTGGTTCCCTGGAAAGCATCGGAGTTTTACAGAACCTGATCAGAACCAGTTAAACCATCAGAGCCTCTGAAAGCCTCCAGCAAACTGCTCATAACAAGACTGTTTCGTAAAACTGTATTTAAACTGTTGAGCTGGATGTCAAAAAGTGCTTCACTGAAGAAATAAGGCAAAGAATAAGAATACAGATTTACGGAAGCCTTAAGTGGACATGGTTAAATTTTGTTTTTTACAAGCCGTTTTCTCGAGATCACGAGATATTATCTCGTGATCTCGAGAAAACGGCTTGTAAAAAAAAACCCAAAAAACACCATGTCTGCTTAGGGCTTCCATACAGATTAAATAAAAAATGTATATTTAATAAGAATAAAAAGGGGAGATCTGCAAAAGTCTGTTCAAGGGAACTTTCACATCTGAAAGTTTGTACAAAGTTTCGTGTTTTTGTCACATTGTTTACATATGGTCTGGTTAGTTTCGGTTTCACACTGCAAATATGCAAATGGACTAGGGTTAGGGACTTTACATAACAAACCTGCGTCACATTGTCATCAAGTACGTAAGTTGCGTGTCTCTGTACTTTACTCTGATTGGTTTGTTGGCGTCTGACATGTTGAAAATGTCTTGTTTTGTAGTTTGATTGTATCTTTATGTGTTTTTCTAGTTGGTCCTTAAAAAAAGTCTTCAGACCAAAAGTGAATGACACTTTTGGTCTCCTCTTCCCTTGATGAAGTTTCCTGGCTTATATTTTGTTTTGGTTACAGTTACCTGGTTTTTCTTTTTCCAGGTATTCTGCTGTAACTTCCTGTCACTGGTACGAATGTCCGGAGGTCCGAACCTTTGCTTTCACACTGGACACAAACCGGACCATGGTTCATGGTTTCACTCCTGCTGTTTTGGCTCGGATCAACCTGAAAAGTTCAAAAGTTCCGGATCAAACAAGGCGGGTGTGAAAGTGCCTCGAGTTTTAATCCTGAAACAACCAACCAGCAATCAGAAACACTGCATCTGTTTTGTTTTTTATTTGAATTTTTAATTTGGAGCAAATGCAGAAGCATTCAGAACCAGAAAAGTTGGTTCCCACTTGGAACAAAACAAAGCAGTGCAGTTTTCACCTTAAACTGCACATTAGTGGTTCAGTGGGGTCATAAACCAGTTAATTTGACAGAAAAACACCACGAGAGTCTGTCTGACCGTCAGTGATCACAACAACCTCGAGCTGGACTCTGAATCTGATGAGCCAGTGAAAAATGAGTTGAGATCATTGTTACAGAGGACGTTGAACCGAACGATCCAGGAAGAGGAACAAAGGAGACAGGATGAGATAACAGTGACTTAGCATCATCGGCCTCATATTTTCAACAGAAATGCAAATTCTCTTCAGAGCTAACAAAGCCAAACTTCGAAGGCAGTGAGAAGTGATTTGACTCTAGTTTCATTTCTCGTGCCTGGCAGCTGGATGCAGGTGAGGCCTAATTTTAATAACTGCAAACAGGAAACCTGCAGATTCTTCAGCAGACGCTCTCACTTCCTTCTCCTTCTGCTTTTCAAATGAGAGAGAATATCAGTCTGAGAAGAAATAAGGAGTTCAATCTCCTCACATGACCTCGTCTCTGAGACGCCTGGGCTTCAAAAAGCTGCTCTACAGCTTCAACTCCTCTGGTTTCTGTTTAGTTTACTGATAACAAAAAGAGTAAAACTTCTCCATGAAAAGTAAAAGTTTATTCAAAATCAAACAATTAGACATGAGTGTTTGGAATGGAGGTTGTGTGAGTTTCTTCCCCAGAGAAGAGCTGGAAATTCCCCCCTGAAGCCTTGAAATCACATATCAAACATCACGTGACCTTCGTCATGTTTTCTTTTCCATGAGCTGATTCGTCAGTTTGACCTTAAAGACGAATGTAAAGAAAACTCCCCTGCAGCTGCTCGTCTCTGCACGATGAACCGATGAAAGGAGTCACTTTTAATTAACCGACGAACCCGCAGGAGATAAATTTCTCTTTCAGGCATCGAATGAAAACAAAAAATCACTGATAAGATCCACAAGAGCAACATGTTTGACTGTGATTGAACAAAGATGGATCGATAATCTCTGTGATGGGAAGTCATTAATCACATAAAAACCCAATCATGGTGCATAAATGTCTTTTACTCAAACATTTCCATCCTTTCGCTACTTCTCAACTACATTTTCAGAGGAAATATTTCACGTTTTACTCCACAAAGTTCATCTCACCTCGACACCAAGCCTTTGACTTTAAAATGTTTTAGCTTCATGACTTTTTAAATTAAATTATCAAACATCTAAAAACAAAAAACTCAGATAAAGTCTCAAACATGAACACAAATATGTTCAGAAAAGCTTTTTTTCAACGTCCTCTGTCTCTTAGGAATCATCTGGTGACTCTCAACAGCCAAGTGAATAAATCCTGGATTAAACTTCAAGCTGGTTGTTTATTAAACACTGTTAAATGCAACATATCAATTATAAAAATCTAGTTTTTTTTTGATGCTCTCAGTACATTTTGCTGTTTTTTTGATGTCAAAATGCGCTTTAGTGATCTGTTACACAAACTAGAACATCTAATTTTTTTTCTTTTGTAAATACAGCAAATACAGTATAAAAATGCTGAAATTTATGCAAATTTTTGTCAGTGAAAGTAAAAGATCCTCCTCTCAGCAAACACACCCTTCCTCTTTTTTCCCTCTTGGAATAATAATAATTTTCACCCTCTTTCTTTGCCCCTCCTTGTCGCTTGTAAAACTTTCTCACAGTCTCTCTGCTGAACTGTTCAAACTTGTCTGATCTTTAAACCAACGTCCCCGTCATTAAAGATGTCTTTATGCATCACAGCCTCCTCAGTCTAACTGACACAAAGACACACAAACTTCCTGTTAAATGTAATCAAAATGAAACTTACCAGCCGTTTTGCATCACAGACTGGTTCAGCAACACGATGAGTGGCGGGATTGTTTACGTCTTGCACAACCTGCAGCCCAAAGATTCACTTTTCACTTCAGCTGTTAGTTTACTGTGTGTGAGAGTCTGAGAGCATGCAACTTTTGACTTTTTGCACAGTTGATCTCAATATCAATCAATTAATCTAAAATTTTTATTAAAAGAAGTTATTTATGTTCGTATTTGAGCAGTTCAGTCAGAAATTCTCAGTGAAAACCTTTTGTCTGAAAGCGTCATCAACTGTGAATAAAATACTGATTTAAAAAAGTATCTAATTAGACCACAGTTTATAAAAATACACAAAGGGATGGAAAACGAAAAAGATTTTAAGAAAAGATGAACAAAGGAGCACAATGTGGTTTCATATTTGTGGCTTATCTGAAACATGAGCCGACAGGAAAAACAAAAGGCTAAATAAAGTACAGTTTTACTGTATTTCAAACTGCAAACGTGTATAATTGTTGCAACTATGGTGGATTTTTCTTTGCACAGGTGAACTAAATCAGGTTCCACGTTCAGTTTAAGTGTTGTGAATGTTTAAATGTAGGTTTGTGCCTCACATGAATCCTGATATTGAATGCAAAGCTGAGAAGTCTAACATGGAAGAAGCTAAGCTAGCCTGGTTTATTAGCTTAGCAACGCTGCAAACTTTTATTTAAATACAGATTATAAGATGCTCCTGAGAGGATTTACAGACAGTAAAGAGACTGTGATGGTGACAAAAAAAACAGATTAAAACTATGGGAACTTTTTTATTCTGCTAACTTTGTTTTTGTGTGAGCTCACAAGTTTTCAAACTTTGCTGTTAGCTAGCAGCTGCTACATCGATAAGTATCATACAACAGGATAAGTGTTATAAGACCATCACCTGAGTGAAGGTGAGGGTTCGGTTTTAAGAGAAAATATACAACTCAGTTACATTTATTAAGGATTAAGAATTAAATAAAATAAGTAGCAGTGTTTCCTTTGATGGACATGTGATGCTTCATTAAGTATTAATGTTGTATTAGCATCTTTACTGCAGAGCGATGGGCTTTCCAATCACAGGGTCGTTAAAGACCTCAGACTCTGGTTCGTCTCTCCTCGTTTCCTGTGGGACACGTTTTAAAGGATGGAAACATCCTTGTTGATGGCCAAGTTCAGACTCAGGTCAGACGATGGGAGGATGAGGAGGAAGAGGAGTGTAATTAGCTCCCTGGACTGAAGCCAAGAAGAACTTAGGAGTTAATGGTTGGTGGTTTGACTTTCACTTCTTTTCTGTTTCAATAATTCTATCGAGAAGAAGAAATATGACGAGCTGCAGCAAAGTAAAAGATCATCACATCGGAGAGGAGGCAGGTGTTTTCCTGGAGGAAAAGCCTGGAGGAGAGCCCACAGTGCCCTCTCTTGACCATCCCACCATTCTTATTTTGCCAGCAGTCGAGTGCAAAAACCTGGTCCAAACGAGCTCAGTTTGGTTTAGTAAGATAAAAACCTAAATCATTCAAACTAAAGACATGAAATATCTCGTCTGCATTGTGTAACACGCTGAGCTCCTGCAGAGAAGCTTCATGTCTTTACCTCCATATTCTCACCAGAGATGACAGACAGTTACAGGAAGTAGTTGATAAGTTTCTGGTCTACAGGGGAAGGTGACGGGTCGTACATCTTTTTTATAAAATTAAAAACTTAAATACACTTAAAGCATTTTTCTTCTTGTCCTAAAAGGCACAACTGTCCACTCTTACTGTCCTGTAGATGTACAGATGGAGGACAAACTGAAGGACAAACCAACATTATGAGTCTCAGTGAGACAAGACGCTTCAGAGATGATGATGGTGATGGAGGGCGCTGCAATTGCTAATGCATATCATGCAGTAAACCTGTGCCAAAGCATCAACATTCCTCATGTCTCTTACTTATTAATGTTTTTCCCTGCTTTTATGTTTCCATTAGTGTGCTTCACTGACATGAGCATGCTAATGACGGCTGTGTGTCGGTGGATGCAGACGGAGACATAAAGCAGAGTACACTTGGCTAATGTGATTGAAGCTATTGGTCATCTGCAGGCCAAGCAGAGAGAGGGCGTAACGCAGTTACAGAGCCTGCGACCAAATCCACTCTAACATGATAAAACAAGGGGGGCCGCAGACTGAACATGCACCATGATTCATCTCCTGCAAGATTCATTTATAAATGAAAGTCAGGCACCGAGCTTCACAAAAAGGGGGGGGTAAAAAAAAGCGCATGTAAGATCTTTTCATTTTCATTTTCATGCACGTGGGATGGATTCAGGATTCTGCTGATCCGTGATGCCTGCATGCACGTGACGGCTCCTGTGCACGTGTACATTAATGTTTAGATCTGAAGATCCTAAACAAACAGACTCGATTCATGACCAGACTCGCCTGCCACACCTGAGGATCCTCATGACCACATGCAACACTTTCAAGGTTGCTGCAAAGATCATCTATTTTTAGATACATTTAATTCAACTTGTACAAAAAGAAGATTTTAAGAACAATTTTAATAAATGTTCTGACCACGTTTGTGCTCTGCAGAGGATGAACTCAGACACATGCTGAGCTTTTCTTTAGCAACACCCAAGCTATGAAAATTACGGCATTTGTGAGAAAACTAATGGAGAAAAACTTGCTGTTGACTTGCACAACCCCCCCCACATCTAATGTTTTAATTACAGTGACATTTAATAAGCAAATATATAGGAACCTCCATAAAATCAAGATCGAGTTCAGTAACTGAATGATTAAGAATAATGAGTCTGACGTTGTAATGCAGCTAAATTTAGTGAGCTCGAAGCTTTCTCTGCCAACGTTAAGTTTTTCTGTGACAGAGATGAAGACAGACTGCGGCTGGGGAGGAGTGGATTCCAAATTGGATTATTTTGCACGATCAGTGAGTGCATCCTGTGCATGCCTCCTGCTTCCTAACACTTAACCAGATTTGATGATTGAACAGAGTGCACCTTTTCTTTTCATAGTATGAACCCAGACAGGAATAGAGAAAGCTGCCAGCATGCCGTGTTCCAGTTTGTGCTGGGAATATTAATGAGCACTAGCGTCTTAGGTTGTGCCAACTGGACATACTGTGATTTATTAGACTGGAGGAGCAGAGGACGATGCGGGGGATGGGTCAAGAAGTTTGTTGCTGGCATGTATGAGAACGTAGAGGTTTGATTTCCTCCTGTTTTCCATGTTTTTTCACAGAGGGGCTGAGGTGGCTCTTCTTCAGCAGGTTGTGTCACGTCCTGTTGTTCTGATCCTCTGGGTCTTTTGTCCTTGGCGGAGGGAGTGCACACACAAGTGGAGCATTAAATAAATGACTTAATTATTCCTGACTTGTTAAGGCATAGTTCTCCTGCCTTCAGAAAGACAAGAGGTCTGCGGTAAAGAAATTGCATATATTGTAAATTAGGTGCATTGAGTTAAGGGTTTGTGCAGATAAAAGAACCAGGTGTTCAGTGCCAACAGTCTGCTGAATCTCAGATCAGCTGGGAAAAATCCTTTAAATAAAACTTAATACAACAAACAAACCCGCCAAGCAGGTTGGTAAAGAAACATCTGTCAGGACGGACTCTGCCAGCCAGTGCACAGGGTTTGTTTTCATGTATCCAGATACTCTCTGAAAATGGATGTTTTCCTCCAACAAAAAAATTACCTTTATTTTACAAAATATTTCTGTTCAGGCTGAAATGCATAAACAAATCTAAACTCTTAAACATGGATTCAAATCATTCATCACCTTTGATTGCAGGTCTTTTTGCATCTCTGCCGTTTTTAAAATATGTTTTAAAATGTGTCTAGTTTGTGAGAACATCCTGAAAAGACAGTTTACAGAGTTAGAATGATAAGCTGAAGGTTTCTACTTCGTTCCAAATGAAGAGGAGAAACCTGTCACCTCATAAATAAAGCTGAGTTGCGTCAGGTATATTTCTGCCCTGATAAGACTGGAGAACATATGCTGCTGCTCGAGCTCGTCTTTTTATCAGCCCTGTTGGAGGCTCCTTCTGTCTGTCGCAAGAGAAGCCAAAACACTTCACGCTTTACATAACACATTCCACAGCACTTATCTGCACTGGAGCTCTGACAGGAAACAATGCCCAGAATACACACCGCCGAGGCTGAACACACTGGACGCTCCATCCCCGACATGTACGCACCTCACTTCCTGTTGCTCTCGTTTTCACCATTAAAAATGATTCTTTGCTTTTCTCACCAAGATAAACGGGTGTTTGCGGCTGGACTGGACAGTGAGATTTGAACACTGCAAACTTTAAACAGTGCTTGATAGATTATTACACTGTTAGGAGAGAAATCCAAAAGATGAGCCAGAAATATGAGTCACAGAATCAACATGAAAGACATAAAGGTCAGATTCTTGATGACAAACTATGCCAAGATTTGAGTCAAAGCCTGCAAGACCAAGAAAAGTCCAAAGTGAAATCTGAGTCCCAAAACCTGCAGGACTGAAACAAGTTGAAGTAAAACAAGAAGAGTTGAGTCATTTAGCCTTTAAAACTAAAAACAGTCCAACATGACTTTTCATTTTGGTCTGAACCAAAATAGCAGGTGTTAAACCTCTTCTGGTTCATGATCTGGACTAAATGGCTGAACTTTGGTCCGACCAAAAGAGGTGGTCCCGGTCCGGATCAAACCGAAACATTGTTTGATTCATATCCAGTGTGAAAGCAAAAGTTCAGATCTCTGGACCTTCGTACCAATGACAGGAAGTTACAACAGGAAAATCAAGTGACTGTTACCAAACAAAAACAGGGGAGGGGAACTACTACAAGAGGAGACCAAATGTCTTATTAACATTTGTACTTTGATTAAGTACCAATTAGAAAAAACTCATAAAGTTACAATCAAAATACAAAACAAGGCATTTTCAACATGCTGATGTCCGACCGACTTGCCTTGAGTCCATGTTCTTCACAAAAGTCCATATGACTTTCTATGAGTCGGACCCTCAAAGCCGCAATGACCAAAAAATTTTAATGACCAATTGACTGTTTTCTGGATAAAACAACTCCTAAAAAAGCTTCAGTCTTGTTGTCTGCTGTTTGATAAAATCCTAAAAGCAAATAAATGCCAGAAGAAAGATGGAGGATGGAATGAACGACTGCTGT
Source organism: Acanthurus tennentii (assembly GCA_029783805.1). Lineage (NCBI taxonomy): Eukaryota > Metazoa > Chordata > Actinopteri > Acanthuriformes > Acanthuridae > Acanthurus > Acanthurus tennentii. Next base: position 11,527 of record JAPZDZ010087224.1, read on the forward strand.
CACCGTCAAATTAACAAGTTTAACATTATGATCATGTTCCAGAAACCAAGTCGAGCAGAAAACCCACAACTTGTCAAAACTCTTGACCTACTTTCACAAGTTGACCATGAAGTTTAGAGCGTGAAGCCTCCACTTTTATATTCACTTTGTTTTAATTACAGCAAATGCAAAATGTCCAATTTTACAAAACTTTTTAAAAGGACTAAAAATAACTGAAGCTAAAAAGCATGAAAATTAAATCTTGAAAGTTAATTCCAGTTCAAACTTTCACTGGAATTTTATTTAACTTTAAACTTTAAATCATTTGCTCTGTGTGTTTTTTTGGACTTGCTGACATTTGAAATGTAGAAGTGACCCAGTTAAACTTGCTGTCAAGCAATTTTCTTCCTGTTAAAGAAAGTTCAAATGCTCTGTGGTTTTTCTTTTTGACCTTTAAACTATACAAACAGACCAACTACTTACACACCAACATATTTTTCCTGTTTGATGTCATAATTTTTATTTATCACAATAATTAAAGCCACTAAAATTGAAAAAATACAGTTAGTAAACATATATTTTGCAGGTATGTTGCAGTGACATATGAGCTTTAATAACACAACAAATCAAACAGTAAACAAACAAAACACAAATGATATCACGTTGTTGCTGTTGTCAGTCTGTTTAATGTTTGTTTTACTGTTTAATCTGTGCACATGAAGCTGATTCAGATTTAAATAACAAATGTGTACAAAAAAATTTATGACATCATGAGAAACAAACAGTGAGGAAACCGAGAAAACAGACTGAACATCAGATGAATGAACGACTGCAGATCAACAGTCAGTTTGTTAAAGTTTGACATGAGAAACTGTCCATCGGTTTTTCTCAGAAAAAAAGTGTGAAAACCACACACGCAAGCTGGCAAAACAAAACCAACCTGTGACTCGGTGCTGTTGTGTGTGGGAGGTTTCCTGTGTGTTTTTGACTGTTAGACTGGGCTGGGGGTGGTTTGGCTCTTATATCATATTTATTGCTCATGAGGCTGCAACGCACATGTGCTTCATCATCATCTGCTCCTCTGTCCGAGTGTTTGCATTTGGGTCCGGAACACAACCTCCATGAAACACGTGCATCAGTTATCTTTGGAAACTTGCTCTGCAAACATGAAGAATTACAGGAAGAATTTCCCAAAAAAACCCGACACTCGCTCTATTTTTTAAACCCATGCTGAAAAGGAAGAAACCCAGCAGGACTTTCTTTTATATTCAAAGGGAGATTCCAAAAATTCCAAAGATTACAAACATGTCAGGTTGAAATAAAAAAAGGAGATTTTCATCTTTCTTTGTTTAAATGTTACTGAATTATGTAAGATCTTTTTTTTAAAAAAAGATTTGGCCAAAACATCATCACAAAACAGCAAAAACCACAGAAACAAAATGAATCACAGGGGTTTTTTGTCAGCCTCTGTAGTTTTTATGACAGTCGTTTGAACTTCCGACCGGCTGTCAAGTTCAAACTAGTTCATGGGTAAAAGACTGTAAAGTTGGTCGGTACAACAGAGCATGTTCATATCAAACAATAAAGAAAAGCTGGAGTAAGTAACACTCTGAATGTGACATTGAATCTGCATCTTTTTCAGCCATGTCCACTCCTCTGCAGAGCCTCTGAAGGCTGCAGAGACACCAGCATAATATTGTTTTTCCCTTCTCTTTCTCTCTCTTTTTGGCTACACCTTTTTTCTCTGAAAAATCAGCAGGAAGGATAGAGACATTATCTTACACACACACACACACACACACACACACACACAGACTTACCCTGAACTTAACCAGGACCTCAAAAAAGCCTTTAGTGCTTATGAGGACGTGGTCCCCACATGGTTCGTCTTCTTATAAGAAAAAGTCCCCAGTAGGTAATGTAAACACACTCACACACACACACACTTGCACAGACAGAGGGGGTGTGGTCTCCTTCATCAGACCCATGGAAAACATGTTATAGATCCAGAGCAGTTAGATTATTATTAAGCTCAATGATGTTTTCAAACACTGATTTCAACTTTAAATCCATATTTAATGGAAAGATGAAGACAACAAGTTTTTGGTTTTGTCTGTCACTTCAGCTGGCAAGGTCATTAACAAGCTTTTTCAAAAGTTTATTGTCTTTTTGTGTTTCCACATCATCCTTTGGGATTTCTCTGCATGTAAATGTTTTTGTCTGTATTCTCTAGGTGTGGTCTGCTGTGATGTTTGTAAATTTTCATTGAGGTCACTGAAACGATATCCTGCATAACTTCACGTGTAAATAAGTGATGGAGCTCTGGGCCTCATCAGCTGCTTGAAGCTCAAAGGCCCCTGTCACTATTTTGAAATCCTTATACTTTGATTTAATTTCTGAAGCTCAGGTGTAAAAAATTAAATCTGGCCACAAAAATTTCCCACTTTTTCGTTTGTTTTTAGGCTAATTTCCACATGTAGTAAAATTCACTCACAACACGCACCTAAGGATACACACGCACCTTATTACACACCTATATGATGGTCTCTTAAGTGTGTACAAACTGCCTATTGCACAACTGTATGTTACACACTGTTACACACCATCTGTCTGTCCGTCCCTCCCTCCCTCCCTCCCTCCCTCCCTCCATCCATCCATCCATCCATCCATCTATCTATCTATCTATCCAGCCATCCAGCCATCTATCTATCTATCTTTATTGCAGAACTCAACGTTGAGGAGATCAGTGCTAGCAACATCCACAAGTAATCATGAGTATTGCCACCACCACTCTGAGGCTGCCCTTAGTGTGAGGTATATTTAAACCTTTGTGTCCCCACATATCTCTAGTTTTACACTACATATCCAAATAAGGCAAAGCACTTTCAGGATCTTACTGGGCATTAGAACAGAAAAATCTCTACCTAACTTCCATTAAGATTCGTCCTGGTGAAGGTGACAGTATCTCATACCCGAGGTCACTGTCTAAACAAGAATAAATCAATAACTAAATAACTGAATGCATATAAATTACAGAATGTGCAGCATTTTCTTTCAAAGAAATTTTTGAACTTCCTGTCCAAATCTGTCAAACACTTTGGTTTCTCACAGTTTTCGCTTCAGATTATGTAGAGAGATAATCCAGCTCTATGCAGAAAACTGAATTTTGTACTGTACACACTCTGGGGCGTTGACAAACTTCCTGCCTTATATCAGACCCCTACAATCAAAGTCTGCTTTTAAAAATCATTTTACTGGTTAGAGAGTCAACCTTTTTCCCTTTCATACCAGTTTCTGAGCTCCATGTCAGTGAGTTTATTTTAAAAAGTTTCCAAAAGCTGTTAAATAAAAACAGTCAAGTGCTGAACTGAATGCCCAAAAGTTTAAAATCACCCTTTTAAAAACAAAAGAAAGGCTGATTTTTTAAAAGTTCATGTGTTTCTGTGTAAAGTTCCTCAAACTGAAACTTGTTGATGCAACCTGCAGCTCTCTGCGTAGCAGATCTCTGAGTTTCACTGCGGATCACTTCTGTGTGTCATAGCTCTGTGTTCACACTCACTCTCATGTTCACTCTGCAGGCAGTTTATCACGGCACAAACTGCTGCACAGCATCACACACACTGAGTTACAAGCACACACTGTTCCAGGTCTGCATCTGTGAGAGACAATCACCAAAAACTGAAGATGGGAAAAATTAACGGATGCCTCAAATGCTTCTTCATCTTCTTCAACGTGCTGTTTGCAGTAAGTGGAAAAACTTTTTCTCTTGTTTTTCTGATTTTAATGATAATTTTTATAGTTTTGTTGGTCTTTTTCGATTAGTTTATTGATGGTGTTTTCAAAAGATAAGACAGATGTTAAGCTGAAAGCGTTAATCCATATAAAGATGCATACATTTTGTTTTGTCATATTTTGCTCAACACTTTAGTTTTTGTCTAAATTAAATAAATGAACAAAAGTGAGCTAATTGTTATAATTTTAGCTTTCTGATCAGAAAAGGGTGTGAAAGAAAGAGATGTGTGCTCAAAAGAATAGATAAGATAGAATAAAAAGGCACATATTAAGCAACCCAGGAGAGAAAACAAATTAATATTATCAAAACTCCTTAAAATTACAACATAAGCTGGAAAAAAATGTAAAAAGAATTCATGGGCCCGATCGCACACCCGGTGCTAGTGGCGTAGGTGTCATTGCTATCAGATTTTAGAAGTTTTTATTGCCCTTGCAAATGGTACAGTGAAATTCCATACAGTGACATCTCTTGTAGCAGCTACAATGTCCGAGTCGTCATTCACCTGGAACAAATGCCATTTTTGCCACGAGTGTACAATAGCAAATCCACTTGTGCCAGGTTTGTGTGCCGAGGGCAGGGAAGTCTGAGAATGAAGGTGGAATGAAGGTGTGTCGCTGCTTGCTATCATGCACTTGGCGAAATGAGGTGAAAACCCGGTTCAAGCACAAGGCGCAAACATCAAATGCATGTACCATAAGATACAGCAATGTGCTTACACACTTATCCACAATCACACACACCTTTCTTTTCTGGTTTTGCCTCAGCAGTGTAAAATATTTAAGTGTGCTTTGGACATATTTAGTTAAATTAGTAAAGTGTATTTTGAAAATATTTTCGATCACAAAGTATACATTTTGAGGTAAATAGTGTGTGTATAGGAGTGTGTGAATCTCATGTTTAGCCAAGACGCACACACCCATTTCATTTATGTGACCCCCCCCCCAGGTTAATAACAAATTAGGAATGATTGTAGTCATAATGCCAAATTAATCTCAATGGACAGGACAGGATCACAACTGTCAGATCATCTTTAACAGATCAGTTGCTGACAGCTGGAGCAACTTCCTTGTTTGTGTCAACGTATTTATTTGATCAGAAAAACAAGGGTTCAGTTTATGTCTAAAATGAACCCTGAGTCAAAAGATCCCGTCTCCTCACTGCTGAATCGCCTTTCTTTGTTTGAATTCAATATCAACAAGCAACTGTCAGAAAAACAGTCCTTCAACCATCAATTTCCATATGTATTCTATTCCCAAAATAAATGTAATTTTTAAGTGTGTGCGTGTGTTTGTGCATGTGTGCCTGCGTGCGTGCATGCGTATGTGCGCGTTTGCCTGTGCAGGTGAAAATATATTGTAGAAATAGAAATGACAAAACATAGCAATTTTTGCTTTCTAAATGGTTTGACTTAAGGAGGGAATTAGCTGAGAGCTGTCTTACACAATACATCTATTAAGCTTCTTCTCTGTCCAGTTGAATGAATGAATGAATGAATGACGAATGAATGAACGAACAAATGAATAAATGAATGAATAAATAAATAAATAAATAAATAAATAAATAAATAGGTAGTTCAGTCATCTGTTAACGTTTGCGCCGGGTGTAAGATAGCAATATGCCTGCGCATGGTGCAACCAGTCTTTAAAGGTAATGAGAGCGGATTCTCTAATTGGTTCATGCATTTTCAGCCAAAGAAACACCCATGAATTGATGAGGTGATTCTACACAGCTGATAGGACTATCTGCTGTGTGCAAGTGGCCCATTGGGCGGGAAAGAGCAGGATACCTCTGCCTCTCACGGAACAAGGCAGCAAAGGTTGACCTGAAAAGTCCCCTGAATAAATTAAAACCCCTGCGTTTGTGCCAGGCGCAAGTGTATGACAGGGCCCCATGTGTTTTATTTTCATTACTCTACTTAATTTTTATTCTGACAAATCGTTTGAGAAATTTAAATTTTAAAACAAAGTCCAGATTTTGCACTCTTGCTCTCTCTGCTGAACCAGAGACGAACACAACGGGTTCATATTTATCATATATCACTCCACCCACCAACCCCCCTTTTTTGCTATATAATGAAGTTTCATTCCTTTCTCATGCAAAGGATGTTTTCAGCTCCAAGCTCTGATGGAAAAAAGAGAGAGAGAGACACAGACAGAGAGAGAGAGAGAGAGAGAGAGAGAGAGGGAGAGAGAGTCAATGTCTGCACAGTTAAGAGAGATTTTTCTGTTTAAGTTGCATGTTCATGCACATTTTTGCAGATAAAATATTAAAAAATGCACAAAGCATCAATTTAGAAAAACACTCAACAATGAAACAAATTTTAACCTTTAAAAGTCTGTTAAAAGACAAGAATATGGTGTTTTTAAAATCAATAAATCACTTCTAATAAACTGAAACCTTTTTGATCAGATTGCAGAACTTACATTACATAAGATGCTTAGATAAGTTGCACTCAGTAAAGCAACATTTGTTGTTTCTTAAGTAAAAGTGTTTCCAGGTGATGATGTAAATGTTTGCAGCAATGTTCAGGTCTGACGGCCTCTGCTGCTTAATTTTTAGAGCTATGTCCCCCTCTAGTGTCCCAAGCTAGGAACAATGGCACATAAATAAATACAAAGCCTGAATCGGTAAACCCATAAGATAGTAAACACACTTTTTACTTTTTGAAAACAAAATATGGTGTTAGTTGAGAGTAGCAACTTTTTTCAAGGGGAGTTTGAGGATACTCTAAAATGAAAATAGACTGACCAAGTTTTAATCTTCTGACCCTGTTTTTATTTCTTGCCAGTTTTAGGATATCATTATTTACATTATGAAGCAATTGATCCTGCTGTTGTTTCAGGCTGTGAATATTTTAAACCCAGAATATTGTTCCTTTTGTAATGCACAATATATCAAAACAAATGTAAATACGTGAATCATTTTATGCGCATTTTCCCCCAAAGTAATAACAATTCACGTTTTATAGTTATAGACTTTTTGATCATGTTTTCTGCCAGATCTTTATTCCTCTACATTGTGTACACTTTTTGTTCAATTTTTAATTCAGACTTTTTTTTTAAAGATAAATATTTTTTTTATCACACTTGAGCCATTGTAAAAATAGCAAACTGATGTGATGTTTCTACAGATCCTTGGATGTGTGTTGATCTTTGGGGCTATACAGTCCAGCGCCTACAGTCATCAGGTAAACAACAACAACAACAACAACAGAAAAACTATGAAAATTTTAAATAATATATATAGTTAATATGAAAAATCAGAGACAAAACCTTTAACCTTTTGCCCTCCACTGACATCGATTTATTTCCTAACTTGGAAACCTCAAAAGTAGCTGTGCAAGGAGATGTATATTTAAGCCAATGGTCGCCAAAATACAGCCCGCGGGCTGCACCTGGCCCACAGCGTAAGTTTTTATGGCCCTCTAAAAGATTTCACAGGAGCACCATCAAACTAATTTCTCCCATTTATTCTCTATGGCAATTCCTAATAGAGCGCATGTAATACTGTGATATGTAATGTAATACCTGGAGGCGCTCGAGATGCTTGAGAATGAGTTTGAGGTGCGATTCCGTGAGTTGCATACCAACACGAAAGACATCCGCGTCTTTCAGAACCCATTTGTGGTAGACCTGTATGAGGCACCGCTGTCTGTTCAGTTTGAGCTGGCTGATTTGCAGAACCGTGACGCACTGAGGAATACCTTTCAGTCAGCCGGTTTGGCTGATTTTTATGTTGCAGTTCCCGCGGACACTTATCCCAACATTAAAAAGCACGGCATTAAGATATGCACGGTGTTTGGCAGCACATATATCTGCACCAATCGCTGAGTCTGGCTGTGACCAGACTTAAACCTGACATCAACCTCCTTGTTGGAAAGATGCAACAGTTCACACTAATATGATGACAGCCATGTTGTTGTCTGTGAGTTTAAGTTTATTAACAACGCAATACAATTCTCTAAAATAACAAACAAACAAACAAACAAAAACTGTCAATTAATGTTTATCAAATTTAAATGACTTTAGAGCAGGCCTAACAGAG